>JAJMFC010000094.1:0-46764 GCA_030574475.1 Trigonopsis californica
AAAAAGAATAAAAAAAAAAAAATTTAAATTCCCTGAAGCACAGGGGACTGGACCCGCTGTCCGCTGCCACTATGAATTCAAGTCACATAGGGGCTTCATGCTAAGTCAAAGGGTGCTGACCCTTTTTATTTTATTTTATCACCTCTTATATGGTCAATCGGCTGTATCCAACTCTAGACGCTGCGGATCGCCATCTCTGGGCATAGAACATCTACACTCCATGTCGATGCTCCGTTCTCCCCGGTTATTATTATTAGGTTATTTATCATCTATTACCCGAAAAAAGTTGTGCTCCACATCCAGAAGGGCATTCATTCATTTTGAGATCAAAAAACCAATGACGAAGGCATTCATCATGACCAGAATGTCCACACACAATCGAATAAGATATCCTACCCTTGATGGGTTTACAACATAAAACACAATTTTCTGTAATCTTACCACATCTTTCACAATACCAAGTTCCTTGGTGTCCAGTTCTCTCATTATTGATAGGCTTAAAACAAAAGGGGCACGTTGTAAGTACTGTCGTATCCGTTTGTGACATTTTATTCAATAGATCAATTGACGTACTCTTGCAAATCTCTGCTGCTACAATATCTAAATGAAATCTGTAAAGTAATTCCATGTAACCATATGCCCACTCTTCGCATTGTTTACTCGGTAAATACTTTGAGCCCAAAAGTAATGCCAATGTGCCAACCATTTGTGTATCACCTTCGTCACAGTAATAATCAGCAATTTGCTTGATTAGCATATGTGGTCTCCAGGGAGGTAGATCATCAGAATCACGTAAATTTAATGCTTCAGCTTCAGTATCCCAATCCTGACTTTCTTTAGAATCTCCGCTGCTAGGACTGTGAAGTCGCTCCTTGGTAACTGTAGAGCCTGCAATATCTGCATAATACCCATCGTCCATTTCATCAGATTCGAGAGAACCGTGTTGAATGGTATCCAGTGACCCAGATCCATAAACCCAAGTTTTTGCCTCCCCACCTCCCGCAGCAACTGACGCGGGTATATCAACTCGACCGGGGCTTAGCGCCGATGAAGGCGAGCCTCGACTATTTACCTCAACTTGAGGCGTTTCGATATCTTCTTCTTCTTCCTCTCGCTCCGGTAGAGATGTTTTCTGCAACGAAGATTCTCTTTTAGAGTTTGAAGCTTGAAGCAAGGTCGATCCATGAGCCACTGGGTTTACATTCATTTTCTGCTTTGAAAAGGACGATTCAGATGTGTCTGTGGGTCGTATAATGGTACTATCAGTAGTTGTCGAATCTCCCAAAGACAAGCGCTTTATAGCCTCTTCTGTAGTTGCAGATTCTGTAGCATCAGAACGCCGGGTTGTCCGAGGGTAACTCAGCATACCAGATGATCCTTCCTTTCCAAGCTTTTCGGTGAGTGCGCCCAACTCCCACGTCAATGATAAAGCAATAGCCTTCCAAGTTTGGCCAAGATTAGGCTTTCGAAGATCAAGAGCTGCATCAGAATTGCGTAGAGTTGCATCAATAGTTGCCTTCAATCGTTGCTCCTCAGTCTTGTATTGTCCAATGTCATATTGATATTTATAGGCAAGCCCAGCAAATACATCACGTTCAAAAAAGGGTAAAGAGAGGCATCCCACAAATTGGTGGGGAGGTGCTGTAAAGGAATCGAGTTCATCCGAGTGAGAAAACCACGGACTATGAGTGTCCGAATAGTCAAAAGAAAAAGAGGACCGATATGCACTCATTGTTCCCTCGCGGGAATGCATATAAACTGATGGGTCGTCATTGGTCTCAATAATTACATTTTCATCAGAAGGAGGAAACTCAGGCTTCCTGTGTACCCTTTTTTGAACTGCAAACGAAAACTCATCCGCCGGTGACCATGAAAATGCTTCCAGACTAAGTCGATTTATCGGTTGCGGGGCATATTCTACATTATGGAGCATAATACTTTTGTCTTTCGAGGATGACCATAGATGATTGCTATCCTTCCATACTATACCTGTAATTGTCGCAAAGTGTTCATCGATAACATACTTAGGTATATATTTTCGACGTAAGCTCCAAATGTGAGTCCTATAATCTCCAACACTGATATTGCAACTTGCAACCTCTGAATTCCATATGCTATTGCCATAGTTCTGTTGTGGGCGCCATTGAACTTTTGGTATAGCACCAGAAGTAAGAATAGTACAATCGGGAATTCTGCTATCGGTGGACATATTCCACACTTGAATCATTCTGTCGCGGCCTCCAGAAACTATATAGTCAAATTCTGGATGCCAATCAATCGCAAATCCGGGACCACTGTGAGCGCTTATTTTGCGATCAGGGATACTCAAGTTCCTTGAATCCCACTTATATATCACACCGCTGTCGTTTATGGAGGCGAACTTTAGAGCATTAAGAGGACTGAATTTCACATCACGTATAGCGTCACCATTACCCTTGATTGAAAGGATTGGCTTTCTTTCAGGAGAACGTAGATCCCAATGTTTTATAGTACCGTCTTGGCTACCACTTACAAGGATATTTCCATGAAAAGGGCTAAAGTCTAAAGAGTTGACTGTCCGTGAATGGGCTTTAATACTTGACAGGAACCAACCTCTAGAAGAATCAACATTGACACTGTACAACCTGATTGACCCATTTGTTCCTGCAACGGCAACATTATTGGAAAATGTCTGACAGCCCCATCTTGTGGCGGTTACAAAGAATAGTCTATCTTCTTCCCTTGGGCCAGGAGTTCGTAGATCCACTACCTTACGCAGCTGCCCTGAATCACACGATATAACTTGAAGCAGTTCCCTTCCAGCAATCAAAACCTTAGATCTGTCCGGGCTCGTAGATATAGATATAATTTCGCTATCCGCCGTGTAACGAAGTGTCTCCGGGATCGATTTCTGAAACGATGGACTAGCAAAAAGAGTGACTGTTAATAATTCTGTGATTTAACCTTTTTTCTTATCAATCATACCTCGAAGCTGGATCAGTAGAGGCTCTGGAATAAGCGTTCACATTTGAAGATGAGGACCCTCCTCCAATGAAAGCCTGGCCAAACCTTGCAAGTGCTTCAGTGGCTCTATTAGCATAATTGTGTTGTCTGCTAGTACTGCTATGCCTCTCATTGTAAGCATTACGGTTATTCTGGTTCCTATCGCCGGGTCCTAACGCTCCAGCGAGGCCAGCAGGACTATTAATGGATCCTGCTGATTGAGTAGGTCGATTAGACCTTGGACCTGCAATCTGGCTACCAGGGGGCGGAGAAGAAGATCGTCCTGAATATGTCGAGTATGAAGAAGACATTCTCACACTAGCAACAGCTCTCCATATTGTATCTTGAAAATTTAGATTAAGAAACTACCATCCAATAAATAGTATTAGGAACGTTTTCAGGCACGATTGACCGTAGATGGCAGATGTCGAATACAGTGTGCGGCTCAGCTAACCACCAAATTCAGTAATCGCTAAACAACAATGAGAAGAATCACAGTAGACGTGTGTAAATATAACTGCATGCAGCCAAACAAATATATACTAAAAAAAAATACTTCTTCATTGTTTTTCTAAGCATCTGAGATTAGATCAAGCGGCGATAAGAGATAGGAAAAGATGAGTAAAAATAATCAAAACAATAATTGAGAAGAATCACATAACAGCTACCGAACTCTTCATAAATCGTCATACAATTTGTAGAATGCTACTTGTAGAGAAAATGAACAAAAAAAAAAAAACAGAAAAAAAGAAATTTTAAATCATAGACGCCAATCACATAAAATAGAAACATGTCTAACCGCCAGTGTCTAGATGATTATTAACCTCTGACGCCTGTTGCTTTCCAAAGCTCCGGCTGGCGAATTGCCCTTTGACTCTACCACCTCCACTGCTGGGGTTATTCGGGCGATTCTCTGATTGAATAATCGACCCATTAGGATTGCTAGTACTGTTAGCACCACGATTACTATTGAAAACAGATGATCCCACTTCTCCAGAAACACCACTGACACCTCGATGTTCACTTTTCCTTCGATAAACGGTGCGGCCGATGGATGATGTTGCACCTTTCAAGAGACTTTCAAACCGGAATGAAGATTCCGAACTGTCCGCAGATGATGGCGCTTTCGCCTGCTCCTCTGGAGATCCACCGGGACTCATGGGTTGTCGAGAAGAAGAGTGGTTATGGTTATGGTGATTGTGATGTCTGTTACCATGGCCTACATTATCTGTGTTCGAAAACGGCCGCCTCCAGCTGTTCCGTCTAGAATGCTTATTATTGACTTGTTGCTGCTGTCTAGTTACTTCTTCCTCGGAAGATGTCGATAAAGGACTAGACAGTTTTAGGCTGGAGCTTCTATGCATGCCTGAGGTATTCAATGGTCTTGTGGAACGGGTATCCAATTGAGTGCTTGGCATGTACCCAAATTGTTGCTCGTCATGCTCGGGAAGGTCAGCGTTGTTGAATGTAGCATCATAAGCGGGTGAAACCGTCGAAGACTGAACCACCACAGGTGAGTATCCAGGCAGAGAATAAGTCCCAAAGGATTCTCCAAGAGAAGATCTGAAAGATGCTGTCGAAGGGCTCCTTCCAAGACTGCGGTTAAGGATGAAAGAAACTTTTTTGTCATAGACCATGGGAGCAGAATCAACAGGATCCACACTAAGTTCCGTGTCCGTACGAGAAAGATTACGAGAATGCATGGCGCCGCGTTCTGGCTCTTCTTCTCCAAAGAAACTGTCTAAATTATCCAATGCAACCCACATGTGACTAAGAGATTCGTCTTCATTCTGAGATAACATGGTGTCGGCCCTATTCTCCAAGATTGAATATGTATGGTCCTCAGTATGAAATCGTACACTGGGCGAAGGCGGAGGCATAGAATCGTCATTCTCGGGAGCTGAGACAGTACAAGTATAGAATACTGCGTGGACATTACTTCGAGTCATGGCGGCCTTAACGGCAGGAACAGATATGCTCCAACCGCTATCATCAGGGATCCCGAAGAGTGTAGCGGTCTTCTCGTATTCTTTTCTGATGGATCTGTTACCAAGGCTCATTCGTAACACATGCTTGTCCATGTGACTTCCAGATATCCCCACAGCCTCATCAAGAACGCTAAGCGCTTGTTCAGCGTAGTCTGTTTGCAGAAGTCTCAAAAGTGGTGATATGAGATCTGCACCAACACCAGCAAATTCATCTTTTCGCATGTCGATCAAAGGCATTACTAGTTTGAGTGCATTCATCGTTTCAACCTTCATCCACCGGAACTTATTGGATAACAAACTCAACAAAAAGACAAGGGTTTGAGATTCATACTTTGGGAAAAAAGAGTTTTGCAGGACAGAGACAGTTTGTCGCAAAAAATCGTTCTTCGTTCGAAATCGCGAGCGAGCCATAGAGGTCATAATTTTGCTCAAAGCGGTAAGGTCCAATTCCGCTGCCAACTCTGACAGTCGCTCGGCAGCAGAAACCAGTTCATCAGAAATAACATTCTCTTCCAAAGCATGCAGAAATCTTGGCAGATTTGACATAAGCCCATACAGGAGACGTAATCGATCATCATTGCTAACGAGAGAATTACCATTGTCATAGGTGTTCAGCTTGTCAAGGACACGCATTGTGAGATGATAGGCATTGGATGAACGAAGACCAGGCAACACTGCTTGCTGAAGACCTTCGAAACGTCCTTCCCATTTGGCAGGAAAAGCTCCCAGAAAACGTGCTACTATCTCTGGGTTTTGAAGATCGACTTTTTCAAGAATTCTTTCTAGTACCGCGAGCAATTCGATGAATTCTTGCTCGTGAATAGTGCCTAAAGATGCAACGGTCACCCAAAATAGCTGAGGATGTTTGATGAGCTCTGACAGGTCAAGTTCCTCTGTAATGGCATTCAATGTCATGAGAATCTGCATTGAGAACCCTTGAATATCAGGAGAGCTGTCTGCTATAGTGTTTGAAAGACGAGCCAGCATATCTGCCAGCATAGTCTCGCTAACAAAGGTTAAAAGGCTTCGGAAAAGCTGAAATGAGCGACATGCCAAATGGCGAACAGGACATGTTGTGGCCCAGGTAAGTGCAGTAGAGCTCCATTCAGCTCTTATATCGGGATGAGAAGTCGAAAATATTTCAACAACCTTGCGCACCATTTGATCCATCTGTCGAGGGGTACGACCTCCGTTCTTTTCACTGCTGAGGTCATCATAATGCCAAAGGGTCTTCTGATCTTTTCGTCTTAACAAGTCGACAAACTCTGAGGCCTCCGGTGAACGGCGCCCGTCTACAATGACAATTTCATGAATAAGATGAATAAGCATTTCTCTCGCTTGTTCTCGAACAATCAAAATGTAATGGTCCATTAGAATCATGACGACATGGATTAAAAGCGGGAGATTTGAGGCCATTATTGGATCCGGTTTGACCAACAAATCAACTAGTAAAATCATACCCAATTGACCATATGAAAGACTAAAACGCTTTGCCGGCTTCGGGAGCACGGTAGACAAATCAACAGCATAGGGATAACGAACTTCAAGGTCATTAGGCCCCACAGGCGGAGGATCTCGATGCTGGGGTACCATAGAACGCGGCTGCAAATAGGCGATCAGCGCTTCAACAAGTTTCGGGCCAGATGGGGTTGTCATTAAATGCACAATGATTTGCTTTCCATATTCGACAAACAATGGATCACGTCGTATAATACTATTTGAAATGATAAAGTCTAATACTGCCTTCACATTGCCTGGATGTCGTCCTGAACCTAAAGCAACCCACAATGCTTCGACTTCATTTTGCATTATATCACTGAAGCGGACGGTGATCTCAAACAAATTATTCATGACCATAGTAGCGGACGGACTTGGATCCTCTCCATTTGCATCTAATTGTAGTTCCACGTTCTGAACCCATGGCAGAAGAACAGCCAAAATATCGCGCCGACTCTTTGCACTGACCACATGGAAGAACATTGTCAACTCAGAGAAAACCATAAATGTTTCCTCAGCGTGAGTATTAGCAAAAAGAGTGGACATATCAAATTGTGCACGTTTATAGACTGCCGTGGTCCTATCTGTTATTCCTATCTCGCTATCTTGCAAACATGAATCACATCCATAAAATCGCATCTCCGTGGCTCGTAAAAGTTTGGCAGCTCGAGCACGTGTGAGCTGATCTTCATCTCCGACTTTAAACAAACCAAGAGCAATTGGCTGTCTTTTCTCGCAAGGATAGTCAACCACCTCTGTCAAGACTTCAGATACCACCGAAAAATAACTTTTGGTTGCTTTTGGCTCCCGGCTATCAGCATAGCATTTGGCGATGGCCTTCTGCATAAGTTCTGGGGAATCAGGATTCGAAAGAAGCAAATTTCGCAACGATCGCTGGCCAATAGAATGCATTTTATCGCTGGTGGAAGAGAACACGGAATCTAGCCAGACAAATAACCTATCAGCATCAAAGGACATATAAGCTGGCCCAGTTCGAGCATCGCCAATCGTTTCCGAAATTGGTCCGTTCTGTGACAAAATTAGTAAGTGTTAAAAAAAAACCATCACATAAAGCAAGGACTCTTTGACCTACACATAATGATGACATGCTAGATAGTGCTGCTAATTCGAGGTTACGGCGCTCAATCTCCATGGAAGCTGCTAGAACGCCTGTATCTCTGCCGTCCTTATAATGATCAAAAAATGAGCGTTGCATACGTGACTCTCTGTAATGGTAGCAAAGAAAAAAAATATTTTTTTAGCAAACGTCTTGTTGTAAAAAGAGAGACAAGCTTCTCCAATAGGACTTACCTTTCTTTCGCTTCGGATACATTCGAACTGTGTCCGCACCATTCCTCTAGTAGTGTAAAGCAAGCCATTCGCCCCTCAAAAGGTAGCCACTTTGACGCATTTCCCGAATGAATGAGTCCCTCGTATAATGACTCCAGAAGACCACAAAAGTACTGCCTTAGACGTTGATAGTCCCAGTCTTCTTGTATTTCTGGCTCTGCAAGAAAGCTTTTGGCATCCTTGACATATCCAGTTAGACTGCTGAGCACCCATTCATCGTTATAGACCGATTCATCATGCAAAAAGTGTGATGTTAGCTGAAGTAGCCTAGTAGCTTCGGTCAAAAGACGATCATGCTGTTTATAACTGCGCCTTCCGAACGAAGTTGATCGCTGATGAAATTTTCCAGTTCTCAGAATGTCGTCAGGTGAGTGGACCGCAGTCAGAAGTTCCTGTATAAGAGTCTTGTATAAGTTAATGTTAATATGGCTGAGTCCAGTAACCGCGGCCTCTCTTATTAACGGATGCTCCACTCGCAGAAGGGGGATAATTAGCCGGAAAACGCCCTTGGCAGAACTTAATTTCTGTGGAGTCACCTTTTGGGTTGACTTTTTCCTACTATGGTTTAAAAATGATTTCATTGAAGATGAATTGGGGCTGGGTGGTTGATCTGTAGAAGTGACAATGCAGCAAGCAACAATTAAATAAAGCTTCCACTGTTCGATAAGTATTTCCACATCTGTTCGCATGGGATGCTTAACAACGTAATCGTTAGATCCTAGATGACCTCTATATGCCTCAGCGGCAGCCACAACGGTCTCATGCATCTGAACAAGTCGAGTGCAAACATCATCGCGGCAAAGAGCAACAGGCATCGGAAATTGGTTAAAGCAGACAGAAATTACTTTGGGGAAGACTTTCAGCCAAAGTGCTGAGTCAACACCATAGTCAGATTCTGCCAATCTTAGAAGGATGTCCTTCCGCTTTCCAAGCTGGAGCTTATTCAGTCTCGTTCGCTCAGCCACACTAAGCACTTCGGCTCCATCGAATTGTAAAATATTTAATGCTTCAGGTGACTCAAACACGTGAATAAGACCAGAGTACTGAGTAGCTTTTGCGACAGAGCCTGAATTATTAGTTACTTCTGAATATTCCCGAAGAGCCTGATCGAACTCGACAACCGATGAGAGAATTGAGATTGCCAGCTTTCGAACGACACGGTCTTGTGAACAGAGGAAAAAAAGTCCACAGCCCTCTACTTCCTCGATAACAGTCCACACACCTGATAGACTTATATCACTCTTTGGTATCTCACTAGTATTCTCGTCCCGTTGGGCTTTCGATTCAAGTTCATCAGTAGTCTTTTTTCTAATGACAGAAATCCAAATATGCAAAAGATCGACAAAGACTTTTAGGTTTGCTTCAGTTCTTGAACTGTTCAAGCTTCCACCTTCAGCAACACTTAAGTATCGGGAATCCGAACCGAATACAAACTTAGCAAAAACATTAACTACAACCTGAGTGTTGCGAACTAAGGCCAATGTTCTCAGTGCATCTTTTGCGGACTCAGCCACATTCTCACCGATGTGTAATGTACTTCGGCACAACATCTCCACTAAATTTGGAAATGCAATGTTAGATGGTGGACATACTGCGATAGCCTCAAAAATACAGGCGAGAAGAGCATAATAATGATGACGTTGAACTTGGGTCATAGGATCAGTGCTAAATGAAAAGGTCGCAGATACCGCACTTTTTGGTGTTATTGACAACAATTGTTCATCTAAAGTTGTATGGCTTCCAAAGCTGCTATCACAAGCAACAGCAATCTTCCCCACTATCTGGCTGAAGAGATTCACATATTCAGCAAGGGTAGTGCCAGGCTTCACTGAAGCAAGGAAATCAGGATCCATTTTCAGTTTCATGTCGAAACTCACAGGAAACTCGGGTTTTTCTCCAATCTTACTTATATCGGAGAGGATGCACAAAAAAGAGCGCATTCCCACAATCATTTTCTCAGGATTTAGAACGTCCGAAGATAGTGGGACCATACTGCTAGGTCCAAGGGAATCCCCGTTGAGCATCGGGAGAATGACATTCTGAAAGGTGTATTCAAGGTGATTGGCACCAATAAATCGTATAAGTTGGACAAAAGGATTTACAATGTCAGGCTCTGGGGTTGAAAACCATGCTCCACGTTTAGTAGTGGGAAGGAGGATCTTAAGAAGAGTATCCAACTTTTTTATTGTATTATTAAGCGATTCAGTATTGCGAAACATGTAGACCCACACTAATCTCGAGAATCCTACAAGATAAACGGATCTAGAGCTTCTATCCTTGAGTTTCGAAGCATGGGTCTCCACCAAACTAATCCAATTACTAGCAAAAAAATCATGAGGAGCCACACAAAGCGTCGTGCACAATAATGAATATGCAGTAGCCCAGTAACGTTGTTTGCCTACCATAGTTAGCCCCTTTGGATAAAGCATCTCAATAGCTGACATCCACGTCGGGTGATTGACTTCTGCAGTAATCTTTCCAGCTATTGGTAGAAGAAGAACAGTCAGGACCTCACAATAAGCCTGTTTAATTCTTTGGCCATGAGACAATGCAAAAAATTTGCAAAGCGATTCAAGAAAATCCGCAGACTCTTCCAGAGCATCCATGGGATAAAACCGTATTTGCAAGTATTTCATGCTATGGATGAGCATCTGTATGTGAACCTCCTTTTCCTTAGGGACCGTACCAGTTGTCTTCTCTAAGGCTTCGATAAAGTGGTCACTAACACTTGAGAATCGTGTGACTGACATTTCTCCAAGAAGACTAGCAAAAAGATTCCAATTTGCTCGGCGAATGGTACTACCACTAATGACTTCAGGATCGGCAAGTCTAAGCTGTTTGAATACCATTTCCTCAATCTTTTCACTGAGATCTTCATCCATCATTTCGGGAAGAGACTGCTTCACAACTTCCAAGAGTACCCGACAGAGTAAATATATGCTTACAAGTATGCGGCGATTTGAAAGGACAGTTTGATCCCTCTCACTGGAATCTGATGGGACGTTAGAGCTCTGAGAACTCGAGCGCCTTCGAAATTCGCTCAGAGATGCTCCAGATTTCAAAGCTTTGCTACTGTGACCTTGGGAAAAACTCGATGGTCTATTGGAATGTTTGCTAGTCTTTGGCTCAGACTTGGATTTCCGCCACATCATAACGGAATCAATGATTGGAGCAGGTTTCCGTCGGGCTATGTATCCCAATGATACCAAAATTCTGTCAAAAGAAGGGTCGGCTCCTTCTCCAAGGATTTTTGTGATGTCAGGCTCAACATTTGGAGGGTATTGAAGACATATAGAGAGCTTGCGTTCGGCATGTCGTACAAACTGCCAAAAAAAAAAAAAAAAAAAAAATTCGGTTAGAAAGTATTCTCTCCACCAAAATAAAAAGATAAACATACCTGAGTAAAAACAATATGTAAAGCATATTCAGCGGGAGTTTTTGGTTCTATAACGGACTGACGCTTCATACTGGATATCTGGCGTTGAAATGAGGTAGAATTTGGGTCAGGATTACTGAGAGCCGCAGAATTCGCTACTTGTGTGTCAATTGGCGCCGGAGGCATATGTCGTGTATTCATTTTAAGCGAAGAACTGCTTCCTGTCGGCGTACCAACATCGTCCTCAGCATCATCTTCCAAGCACATTTCTGTTTCATTCTGTAAAGTCGCAACTGTAGCGTGCTGACGTAACGTATTATCTGAAGCATTTCCGGGTATCGCAGGGGATAACTTACCATAAAGACCAGAGGTAAATTCGATCTGTCTAATTGATCCAGCGTTGAAGTTTGGATTCGAGGACAGGCGGATCAAGGAAGGGTTAGGTCTGTGGTGATCTAGATTTGTTGATGAATAAGATCGATTCGGCATATGCCTCTGAGTCGTCTGGGGAGTATGAAACTGCTGTTGAGAAGCAGACTGCTTTACACTGAAGCTATGGCTGTGATGTAGCGTAGGCTTTGTTGACGATGAGGTGTTGTTGCTATTCTCAACTGAAACATCTTCCTTTGAACTGGGCGGACCAGATCTCCAATCTTCATCGACAACTAATGACCTGTTGCTGATTCCCCCATTATTAAGACCAGGCATAGTACACTTTTCCAAAGGAAAGTGACGTTATAATGTATTAGAAGCTGGTCGCCGCTTACAAGTCAGTCTGAATTGGATTGATTGTAAACAATCGTCCTGCTCTCTCTAAGAAGAGTAGAATATTAGCATTGGCTTCCCGCGCGCCGCCTGATGGCCAATGTAAACAGACTGTATTAAAAGGATGAATTGAAGAAAGGCGCGTTTTCTCTATTGTTTGTTTCTCTAGTTTATAATTCTAGTTTTCGAGGTTGTTGGGTGCTTGTTGGCCTAAAAAGACGCGACCTGCGGCTCAAAATTTTCCTTCCCAAGTTCCCATTGTCCCAAAGGAGATGCAGAAAGTTTCGTTACAAATGTACGCTGTCTAAATAAGATGGAGCATAATGTATATTTTGAAACGAGCTCTTTCAGATCTATTTTTACAAAGGACAAGTGGTAATATTCTCCGGCCTTTTGTACACGTAATATTAATAGACAAGATGTAATTGCAAGCGTCTTACTGCCAGACGATTCTCTACAGTATGGGATTAACTGATTATTCTATTATTTGGCACGTAAGCACTTTATAGCCACCTATTGTGCACGCGGGATGTACCATTCTGTCATCAATGCGCAAGTTTAATACAAAAGGTAAATAAAAATAACCATAAATAAAAAAAGCACGAAAATCAGGCTTAAGGGAAAGTTAAAAAACTAAGACATGGAACTCTTGGGATCTCTGTTTTTCCTTTTCTTTTTCTTCCCTTCTTCATTGTTGGGATGCTGCGGCGAGTTTATCAGTCGATCATAAAGCTCGTTGCAATCCGCAATTATTGAAAATAATTAGACCCGATCCAACCCATCAGTGCGCCAGCAGCTGAACCCTTTTTAAGACACTCATTTATCGTCCGTTTTTTTCCGTTTATCTCAGAAGGGCTCGTTGGAGTTTGACTACGTTTCTTCGAGCACCTGTCGACTTAGATTGAAATCATGTCCAACATTGATACAGCAGATATTGTAGTCCTGATCCTTCTTTTAGCAGGTTCCATTGCCTATCTAACAAAAGGGAAACTATGGGCTGTCAAAAAAAGCAAAACGTTCAAAGGTTATGACAAAAATGCTGTGGACAGCAATGCGGAACCCCAATCTACGGATATTATAGCAACCATGGAAAAGACTGGCAAGAATATGGTCATTTTTTATGGATCGCAGACTGGTACTGCAGAGGACTATGCTACTCGTCTTGCCAAAGAGGCTGGATCGAGATATGGGCTGAAAGCAATGACTGCTGATTTGGAAAACTATGAGTTTGAGAATCTTGATGTCTTCCCGCAGGACAAGGTCATGGCTTTTGTCATGGCGACATACGGCGAAGGTGAGCCCACAGATAATGCTGTACAGTTTTGTGAGCTCGTCACTTCGGAAGAGCCTGCCTTCTCTGAAGGTGCCAGCGCAGAGGATGAACCGTTGAAGAACATCAAATATGTCGCGTTTGGCTTAGGAAATAATACCTATGAGCAGTATAATGAGGCCATCAAGTCAGTCGATAATGCTTTGACAAGATTAGGTGCCCAACGGATTGGTAAAGTCGGTCTCGGCGACGATGGCTCGGGAACAATGGAAGAAGACTTTTTAGCCTGGAAAGATGACATGTGGGCAACATTAGCTTCCCAACTAGGTTTGACTGAAAGAGAGAGTGTATATGAACCATCCCTTAAAGTTGTCGAAGTGGACGAAAAGTCTCACAACGACGACGACGTTTTCGTCGGAGAGCATTCGAAAGAGCATCTTAGCAAGGAAGGACCCAAGGGGCCTTATGGATCTACTCACCCATACCTTGCGTCTGTCTTGTCAGCAAACGAACTCTTTACAGTCAAGGGACGAAATTGCATTCAGGTTGAACTCGATCTGGGAGAAAGCAATTTAAAATACAAAACTGGCGATCATGCCGCTATATGGCCTATGAATGCAGATCAGGAAGTGGATGCTTTATTGAAAGTTCTCGGACTGGAAGATAGGAGGGATAAAGTAATAGATATCAAAAAAATCGACCCAACAGCCAAAATATCCTTCCCTGTACCGACAACATATGATACTGTCGTACGTCACCATCTTGAAATCAATGGGCCAGTTTCCCGTCAATTTTTATCCACTGTCCTTCCATTCGCACCGACAGCTGAAGCCAAGAAGGCTATTCAGCGTCTTAGTGAGGATAAGGACTTGTTTGCTGAAGAAGTGACTGCTCTTCATTTCAATATTGCTAGTGTGCTATCTCTCGCTTCGGGAGGCGAACCTTGGAAGAACATTCCTTTCTCACTCATTATTGAATTCATTCCTCATCTACAACCTCGGTATTACTCTATATCATCATCATCCTTGGTTGAAGGTAGGAAACCGCACATAACTGCTGTGGTCGAATCTATTCGTCTTCCTGGACAGGATAAAGTTTTCAAGGGGGTTGCCACCAATTACATTCTCGGTCTTAGTCATTTATTGCGCGGTTCCACTGATGCAGACCCGTCTGCAGTGACTTATCGGTATGACGGTCCACGTAGCAAGCTCAAGGGTGGCAAAATGGCTATTCATATTCGTCGTTCAAACTTTAAACTACCAAGTGACCCGTCCAAACCTATAATAATGGTCGGCCCTGGCACTGGTGTAGCCCCTTTCAGAGGATTCGTGAGGGAACGAGCAAAGCAAGCTGCAACTAATGTCCCTGTTGGTAAATCTGTCCTCTTTTATGGTTGCCGACATCCAGATCAAGACTTTCTTTTCAAGGACGAATGGCCCACATATAAGAAGGAACTAGGCAGTAGATTTGAATTGAAGACTGCCTTCAGTCGTTTAGGCAAGGACAAAGTCTACGTTCAACACATCCTCCAGGACGACGCCAAAGAAGTTAACGAGCTACTGGAGCAAGGTGCTTACATTTACGTCTGTGGTGATGCTTCCGGAATGGCTCGAGATGTTAGCCATACATTTGCAAAGATTATTGCAGATCAGCGAGGACTCAGTCAACAGCAGGGCGAAGAACTCGTCAAGCTTCTCCGTGTACAGAATCTTTATCAGGAAGATGTGTGGTAATTTTTATAGCCACATTTTCTGATCTGAATCTTACACCATTAAAATAGAGATACAGTTCTTTTGTACAGTATGTAATTAAAGTCTTAAAGAGCTAAAAAATAACATTAGAAGTTCATATATATTTTATGTTAATTGTTTTTTGAACCTTTGGGAGAATTTGTGTCAGTGTGGCAACCGTAAAAGATCCGTCGCGGTGGGCAAAGTTGGGAGAAGAAATTGCCTGGAGAAAATAATTTTTTTTTTCTGGGTCGTCTTACTGAAGAAGATACTTGCCGGGGAAGAAAATCTGGACTTCTAGCTTTATTGCCTAGATAATATTCCACGCCGAACGGAATAGGCCTTTCTGTTAATTGAAGGAAGCCAGATTTCGGCAATTGGAACGTGTACTCGTTGTGGCATTTCATTCATTTCTTTTTCTTGTTACATCGGTGTTAGGAGTAAGTCAATCGGATTGATTTATTCGACGGAGGAGCCTGAGAGATCTTCTTTTGAATCGAATTCAGTTTAATTTTTATCATGCTTTCGTGTCAAATCAACAGGGCCTTTTTGAGCCAGGCTCTTCGCCAGTCCCTGAAATCAAGGTTACCTGCTCTGCAGAGATCAATACAGAATGCCTCTAAGGCTGAAAGGCCATATCAACAACCAGTCACTGAGCAGAATCAATCGGGAGCTGACTTCTCGTTTTTTGGAAGAGAGACACCCGAATATCGGTTTAAAAGTCTAAACAAGTTTCGTTCAGCAAATCCTACTACAAACGGGAACAGTTCAACGGGCAAACTCATCATTCTTTCGTCTGACGAATTAAGCCGGCTTGCATCAGGGTCTCCAGATCCAGCCCAAGTGGCAGTCGTGAACAGGGCGTCTTTTATTCAAGATTACAATCATGTCACATCGCTACTAGAGGCTTGTATCGAATCTAATGAGTTGGAACGAGCAAAGATGGTTCTTTCTAAAGCTCATGCCATGTTAAAGCCAGAAGGGTTTATGAAGGCCCAAAACAGTTTCCTAACGGGGCTCGCACGCAGTAATCAGGGCGATATAAAACCCGTCCTCGACTGGGTCGACAATCTAAGCAGCAGATTTTCAAATATCTCTCCAGATGATAGCACGTATGCCATTCTACTGGCTGCTATATGCGAAATACCAGACGTCAAACTACAAGAACCTTTGATTAAGCGATACGTGTCTGAGTGGAGGGATGGCACTGAAAATAAGCGGCGTGATATCGGAGAGGTATTAAGACACAAGGAGGTCATTGGTACAGAAAACATCAAGCATATTGTGTCAGTATGCCGCATCACCTCTGAAGAACTTTCTCCAGATCTGAAAGAACAACTCACAAAGCTTGTGCCAGAGCAAAAGACGTATCAAAGCATATTCATTGATACAAAGAACAAACTTAATCGTATTATCGATCCTTCAGATATGCCTTCTCAAGTGGAAAATTCGGTTGATAGTCTTGTTCCTGTCAACACCGTTGGCTTGAAGATCATAAAGTCTACATTATTGGCTATTGAATCAGGTAATCGACCGGACATACCGAAACAATTGAAAGACAGAGTTGGCGAACTTTTCAATGGGAAGCAGATAAACTTTCTTGAGTTGTCCAAACATATAGACGCTCTGCCCTCTGAAGAGGCCGAGATGTTTACCAATGCACTAGAGTATTACAATGAACAGCGCCAAGTCGGTCTAGAGAGATATGCTCTCGCGGGAGCTCGTGATCGGTGGAAGTACGACTTTCAGCAACGTACTGAGCGAGGTGAGGTGATTATAAATGACAAACTAAATCCTATTCTTTGGCGGTGGCATTCGGCTTTGAATGCTGCCATTCAAGAAGAGTTAAATAAGGTAGACCAAGCTTTATCAAGCACAGTTCGTCAAACCAAAGACTATAACGAACGTCTTGTGTATGGTCCTTTTTTAAAGCTTATCGATCCTGAGCTCTTGAGTGTTATTACTATTCTTGAGACTCTCAAGTTGCATTCTACAGGTACTGTCAGTGAAGGAATGCGGACTGCAAGGGCAGTTATGTCTGTTGGTCAAGCGGTTGAGATGGAATACCAAGCAAACCAGCTTCTCAAGCAGTCAAATGATCTTCTCAATGGATTCAAGCCATCCAAAGCGGATTTTACTAATCGTCAATCATTCAACAGGCTCATCAATAATGCCAAACGTAATACACAGAATGACGACAACAAAACTAGACTCCTCATGGCTGACTGGCCATACGACATAAAGGCAAAGATGGGTTCTATTTTGATATCTATTTTAATGCATGTGGCAAAAGTGCCCGTGAAGGCAGCTGATCCTATAACTGGAAGGACTGTTACAGGAGAAGCACCAGCTTTTTACCATACATACCAATATCAAAAGGGAAACAAGCTTGGCATTCTCAAGATTCATAAAGTTGTCGTTGATCTACTTGCTAACGAAGACGTGCAAGGCACAGTTAACCCTCAACATCTTCCAATGCTTGTGAAGCCAAGACCTTGGACAAGTTATCGAGATGGAGCATACAACTATACACCTAGTATGTTAATGCGAATTAAGGATTCCCCGGAACAACTTGCATACCTAAAGGAAGCCAGTAATCTGGGTGTAATTGATGACGTATATCGTGGCCTGGATGTGCTGGGAAATAGTGCTTGGACAGTGAATAGAGGAATCCTTGATGTTATGGCCAATGTATGGAATTCCGGTGAGGCATATCTTGATATTCCTGGTCGTATAATTGGTGATGTTGAGTTACCACCTAAACCCGATACAGCTGCTGAGCCTCAAGTGAAGCGGGATTGGGCTCGTCAATGCAAGCATTTACTGAATCTGCGACAAAGTCTCCATTCACAACGATGCGATATCAATTACAAGCTCGAGATTGCTAGGGCTTATGTTGGAGAGCGCATGTACTTTCCTCATAATATTGATTTTAGAGGCAGAGCATATCCCATTCCTCCACATTTCAATCACTTAGGTAATGATATGTGTCGTTCTCTCTTGGTCTTTTGGGAAGGCCGCCAACTTGGAGAAATAGGATTAAAGTGGCTCAAGATTCATCTGGCCAATCTTTTTGGTCTTTCGAAGAGTAGTTTCAAAGAGCGTGTTGAATTTACCGATGCTCACATGGACGACGTTAAAAGTTCTGCAAATGATCCATTGGGTAAGGGAAAATGGTGGGCAGATGCAGATGATCCTTGGCAGGCTTTGAGCACATGTTTTGAGATTGCAGAAGCAATGAAGTTGGATGATCCTACAAAGTTTATTTCTCACTTACCCATTCATCAGGACGGTACTTGTAATGGTCTTCAGCACTATGCTGCTCTTGGTGGCGATGTTGAAGGTGCACAACAAGTTAATCTTTTGGCTAGAGAACGGCCTGGAGACGTTTATATCCACGTGGCATCCATGGTTGTTAAGGCAGTTGAGGAAGATGCCGCCAAAGGTATCGAACCTGCGATGATTATGTTGGGCAAAGTGACTAGGAAAGTTGTAAAGCAGACGGTCATGACCAATGTCTATGGTGTTACCTTTGTTGGTGCACGGTCGCAAGTAATGTCTCAACTAAAGCATGTTCCAGATATTCCTGATGAGAAAATCTACTTATGCGCATCTTATATAGCTAAGCACATTCTTTTGTCGGTGCGAAAGCTCTTTTCGGGTGCTCATCTTATTCAAGATTGGTTGGACGAATGCGCTAAGATTATTTCAAAGTCTCTTTTGGTCCATGAAGATGGAAGAATTGATAGCGATGGACATCTTTCTTCAGTGGTTTGGACTACTCCATTGGGCCTTCCTATAGCTCAACCCTACCGGTCAACCGTGCGAAAGCAAGTAGGGACCAAGTTGCAAACTGTCTTTCTTTCTGACCCTTATGCAATAAATCCTGTAAATAGTCGAAAGCAGGCATCAGCTTTCCCCCCTAATTATATTCATTCTTTGGATGCTACCCATATGCTTTTATCAGCTATTGCATGTGGTGAAAAAGGATTGACATTTGCTGCTGTTCATGACTCCTATTGGACTCATGCTGCTGATGGTGATGTAATGGCTGCTGCTTTACGAAATGCATTTGTTCAGTTACACGAGGATAATTTAATTGCCAAACTCAAAACAGAATTTGAGGATCGATACCGGCGACATGTGATGAATGTTGCAGTTCGGGTTGACGAGCCTGTCGGTCAAGAAATTATTGCACTTCGAAAAGAATTGGAAACTAAGATCCGCAATGAGAATCCAGATGAAGATTGGGATTCAGTAATTTCTTTGCTTCGCGAAAAGCCAACAACCTTAAAGGATAAGCGGCGAAAATCCTCTTCGCGTGCCAATGGGCTCAAAATTGAGCTTGAAGTGCTTAAACGGTCACTAGATCTTGATAGGGAGCGTCTTGTCCTTTTACGTTCTAATGACCCAGAAGATGTTATTCGTGGTAAAGCAATGGTGACTGAGGCAAGCATTCTTGAGAAACATGATGTCGCAGTTTTTTCCAAGCCCAAACAACGAACATCATTACGATTACGTTTCCGCTCCAATGAAAATGAAAACAATTTTCTTGAGCGTGCGGCATTATCAGATTTAGAGGGAGAAGAACAAGATGTTGATTCGCATTTGGAAGCGGCTGACGAACTTGAGGAAACTGATGAGACCTTTGATGAAGAACTACCTGAAGAAATTGATGAACCAGTTGTTGTTGCTAAAGCACAAAAGAAGAAAAGAGGTGCAGGCTCTAAAAGTCTAAATGTATTTGTTCCATTAGTATTTCCAGATATCCCGCCAAAGGTAAGTCCGATTAAATATGTTTTCTTTTTTTTAGAGATATTAATACTAACACTTTCTTCTCTATAGGGTAATCTTGACGTTAAAAGTGTTTTAGAAAGTCAATACTTTTTCTCTTGAAGAATATTTTATTATAACTAAGAGATAGCCAAGTTAAGGAAGGGAAAAAAAAAATTTCATGAATGAATGAATAATATAATATAATTATAGATTATTCTGTATATAAATTCTTTTGAACAGAATTCAAAAGAATATCTTTTTTTTTTGATGTCAGCCCTCCCTTTCTGGGCGGGCGGTCGCTCATCTCGCACAATGAATTTTTTGGGTACATAGAACAAAGAACGACATTTTTCTTAAAATGTAAACACTTTTAAAAAAAAAATATATATAAAATTACAATGTCATCTTCGCTGGGTGCAGATGGATAATAAATAAAAACAATAATAAAAACGCACGCACTAAATGTGCACGCACTTTTCATTGTAATTTAAACACTTTTTGTGATTAATTCTTTATTGCTAGTTTTATTATTTTTTTTTTTTTTCAAAATGCTAATTGAGGTTCTCTAGTCTATATAGATCAACTAAACTAAGGGAGACTCTGTTAAAAATGAGACAAAACCCATCACCCGCATACACAACATTAAGGGAATAACCAATGAATATTTTAGCTTTATCATTTTTTTTTGTATTCACAATTTTTTATTGCATGTATTTGATAAAATACGCCAGAAAAAAAAAAAAAAAAAGAAAAGAAAAAGAAAATAGCAAATCCGCTCGCCCTTTACACCTCTATGACTTTGAATTTTTTTTCTTTTCCCTAAGAGAGACGAAAAAAAAAACCCATTATTCTTTACATTTATGCTCTTTTGACACGTAAATATCCTTCCTCTATCAATACTTTTTCTCTTGCCCCCTCCCCCCTCATCGAATAGAACGCAAGAAAATTTCTTTGTTCTAGTATTATAATTATTATTTAAGAGGCCCGCCTCGAGATAGTCTTAAAGACCATTGTAAGAAAAAAAAATGGGCCATGACAATTAGAATGGAATTTCCCCAATAAAGCCCGAGGAAGGAGGAGAAAGAAGAGATAAAATTCCTTACAAAAAAAAAAAAAAGCTTATTGTTTAGTCATCCGCATCAATATTGTCAACTAACCGTGTCCTTTGCTGGCTCCCAGAATTAGAGCTTCTCATACCGCTAAACCAAAACCATTTGCCTATAGTTAGAGCGAATGCTTGAATTCTTGCCTCCCAAGATAGGAGTGGAATATCAGCACGCAAATCTTGTCGCCTCACAAGTTGACGAGCAAAGGCAAATATAATGAGAGAAAAATAAAATTTAAAAAGTAAAGTTATAACCATAATTATTATTGAGAAAACATTCTCTGCGGGGTTCGCAATTGGATCAGACGCGCTCTTTGCTTTCCGGTCTTCTCGCCTCATTTCGGCAAACCATCCAACAGCAAAGACAATAGTGAATGCAAGATTGAATAGGGTATTAATCAGATAAAAATATGAAAATAATACCATTCTAAGCGCATTTCGCCGTTTGACATATCTTAGAGCAAAAAAGAAAATCGGTAGGCTTATAAGCGCAAAAATATTGAACACAACTTGTGCAGCATTTATCGGATGTCCTATAGAGGAAAAAAAAGAAGAATTAGATTTATGTAAATTCCATTAATTGTTATATTGTTGCAAAACACGCTCTTTTCCCCCCCTTTTGATGACCAAAATTCATAAAAAAAAAAAAAAAAAAATTCAATTATAGGAAATTCCTCAACGTACCAGTAAAAATAGAGAGAATACCATAGATACCGCTGGCATGGCTGATGAAACCGAGAGTTATTATAAGTTCAGCCCCAAAAGAGAGTGGCCAGACGAATAGAAAACGCTGATCACGCAAATAACTAGTTAGTAAAAACGGCGACCACACCAAAAAGAAAAAAAACGACAAATGCCTTACTCGTGGCACCAGTGAGAACATGGTGTATTTAGTATGATATTGGACGTGGATTCGTGTTCACTATTGCCAACGATGAATTGCGGTGGGCCGGGTTGTCAAAAAAGTTTATTATCCCAGCTGGATAGGATAATTTCCGACGCGCGTGATTCTCGGGACATCAAATCAACAACAACCTAAGGACGTGTAGGATATTGCATTATCGTAGTTATAAAAAGCGAAAAAAAAAAAAAAATAGCTAAAGGATTATTATTCTTGTTTTATTGAGCTGCAACGTGGTAATAGAAGCATGCATGTATTATATAAGTCTTTGCTTCTAAAAAAAAAAAGAAAAGAGACCCCCAATCTATGTTGATTATTTAAAGTAAACATTCCAAATATATATGACAGATAATAATATAAAAAGCTCTATTTAAAATCCTTGTAGCTCCATTTTTCTGTAAGTTTGAGCTTATACTTGCGCTTCTTGGTAACAGGGATGCGAGCTTCGATAATTCCTCGCTCTTGAAGTCTGCGGAATCTATCCCTAAAAAGATTTCCTTCAGCCTTTAAGAGTCGAAGAGAGTCATTAAGCTCATCTGATAGTTTAACATCAAGAGATGATTTCGCAACATTATGTTTGCCCAATCTCCGTTTTCGAGGCTTGACCAGGATTGACTTTTCTTGACTTTCATTTGAACGCTCTTGAATCTTATTTTCAACATTCTTCAATACTTGTTTGGTATTCCCCATTTGCTTTATTTGTTTTTTCACCTGTCTGAGCTTCTGTTCCAACTCTTGCCTTTCTCTAACCCGTTTTTCACGGTTCCTTTGAGTTCGAGTTTTGATCTTCACTTGTACAGGTTCATTAATACTTAAACGTACACTTTCTGATTCATCTTGCGAGTCATCCTGTTGCTCTTCGGATTCCGATGATGATGCCTCGGCCTCATCATTCTCGGCAATTAATCGCTCTATTTTGGCTCTCTCCACCAAAAATTCTTGCTGTTTATTATAATCTTGCTCTGCAACTTTGTACTCTTCTTCCAAGAGTTCACGCCATGCACCCATGCTTGGATTGTAAGATCGGCCTTCATGAGGTACTTCAACAGCTTCTGAAGAAGTTGTGAACTGAATAGGTTCTCGCTTCATAGTACTCGGAGGGTTCTCCTTCCTTTTATAGCTGATATCTGCACCTTGTAAGGAAGATGAAGTTTTACTATTTGTTTTTACTTCTTCATCTTCATCTCCCCATATATCATCCAGCTTTGTTGCATTGTCTTCGATCTCGGTAAGAAGCTGATTATTCGATGATCGCTTCGCTCGTTTCATAAGTTTTGATATGTCCTTGTGGTCGACCTGCTGTATTTTCTTAGATTTTTTCGAATTTTCAGACGGCCGCTTCCGAGAATCAATCACAGGTGTCTTTGATCGTTCGGCCAGTATTTCATCCATTTTGAGACGTTTGGGATACCGTTTGAGCGCTGCATTCTGATTACCTTCAGTATCTAAAGTGAATAGGGTATTAGAATCTAGTTTGTCCAAGGAAGTTCTATATGCAACCATCGTCAGTAAAATATTCATAACTATTTGGCGGGAATGTCTCGCTTCTCACCCCACAGTGCGCTCCTGTTCTCGAATATCCTCAAGACCCGCCTCAACATCGTCAATATCCACATGTTTACGCCATGCTCTTTTTCCCTTACGGGACGATTGTTTAGACTGTCGGGGCCGTTCAACTTCTGCCATCTTTTTGACCGGATGAACTTTCAGGATTTTGGGAAGAATTTCTTCCAAAATTTTTTTATTTTTCTTTTCTTTGAGATGAGCCTAATGTCCCAACTAAATATGGCTAAGCCCGAAACGAAAAAAAAAAGAGAAAAAATAAAAATAAAAATAAAAAAAAAAAATCCAATCTCGGAGATCGTGAAGAAGAAAAAAACGGAAGAATCATGGCTGACGGAACGAAATCCGAGGAAAAGAATAAAGATTGGTTTGGGTTAGATAGTGAAAGGGATAGCGAAGGAGAAAGTGAAGGATACGATTCTGACGCTCAAAATGAATCTAAAGGGAGTAAAGGAAAGTCAATCTCTTGTACAAGCAAGCACAAGGCGAGTGAAAGTGAAAATGAGTCGGGTGATCAGTTGAGCGAGGAAGAAAAAGAAGAAGATGATGATGATCTAGAGGAAGATGCACAGACGAAAGATGAGGGACAACAAGGCAGGAGGAAAAGGAGAAAAGTCGCACCGGCTACTCAAGAGGAAGCTCTCAAGATGCAAAAGAAGATTGAAAAATCCGGGGTGGTATATATCTCAAGAGTACCACCATACATGAGACCGGAAAAGATGCGACAAATTCTAAGTCGTTTTGGCAAAATAGGTAGGATATTCCTTGCCCCCGAGAATCAAAAGGCATATGCACAACGAGTAAAATCAGGAGGAAATAAAAAGAGATCCTTCACTGAAGGTTGGGCAGAATTTAAGAATAAAAAGTATGCAAAATTAGCTGCGGAAACATTAAATAATCGAATTATAGGAGGACGCAAAGGTAGTTTTTACTATGATGATATTCTTAATGTTCAGTATTTACCAAAGTTCAAATGGCATCATCTAACTGAACAAATAGCTGCTGAAACTCAAGCTATGCAATCTAAACTTCGAGCTGAAATCTCACAAACTACTAGAGAGAACAAGATATTTATCCGCAATGTTGAACGTGCGAAAACTATTGAAAAAATACAAGAAAAACGCAAAAGTAAACTTGCAAAACAATCTCAACATGATAATAATACAACTCAGGCTGGACCAAGTTCTTCTTCCTCAGCTCAAGTAGAACAACAACAACAAAAGGTACGAAGATCCTTTAAGCAACGACAAGCTCTAGAATATTCTGATAAAGAGCCAAAACCAATTGAGAATTTCACTCTTAGCAAGAACCTCATATAAAAAAAAAAAAAAAAAAAAAACGGAAAAACAAGTTCATCGCATTTGCTTGGAGTTTAATTTATCGTGTATTCTGTCTCTATACATGTAGATAGATAGATAGTGGATTATTGTACGTACTTGTATCCCAAATCAAAATAAAATTTTTACTACTGTACCATAAAAGCTCTAAGACGTGCTAAATTACATAATAATATTCCGACTCATTTTTTTTCAATATTCCTCAAGTGTCATGTCCTCAAGCTCATCAAGAAGCTCATCAATTGGGATCTCTGGAGCTCCTTCGTCCAAATCAGTCTCTATATCTTCAACATCTTCATCTTCATCATCATTGGTTGATGGTTGTTGCTTTACAGGAATACCAGAAGCGTCTTCGACACCCTCCATTTGAATTTGACGCTCTTTTGGAACTGATGTTTGAGAGTTTGCTTTCTTGTATAAATTGATTGATGTTCGTAGCTCAGAATCTTCTTCAAGCTCTTGTAAGAATGCTTCATACTCACGTTCCACACGGTCAGCTTCCATCCTTCGCTGTTTGGTCCCCATATCGTCAACATTGTATTCTTTAGCCATACGACGAAGCTTCCAATTACGTTTCTTATTCTTCTTTCGGTTAGGATATGACTTCTTCACCAAAACAACATCTTCAATGTTAGACTTGTCTAGAGAATCCCATAAATCATGATTAAAATTAGCATTGGATAAAAAATAACCCTGTGCAGTATCCCCAGGATTTAAAATACCACCCAAATGTGTCCTTACACTAAATGTCTGATCATTGCGTCCCATATCAGAAGATCTAGCAACCACAGCATCTGCCAAGACAAATTTTCCATTTACTTCTCCTGTAGGTTCTATATCCAAAACGATAAACTCAACCAAGGAAGAAGAATCGGCAAGGCCAGAGAATGGGCTTCTCCAGTATATTGATGGACTCAGATCCGCCGTCTGGAGTGTATTTGGGTCAATCAAATGCACTGTAGGACCAATTCGGAAGCACAATGTAAGTCGTGATATATTTCCCAAAGAATTCGCTAGCTTCTTTGGAAGAATAACTAAATCATCCTTGCATATAGGTACAAGTTCAACAGAGAATGTAAATTTGTAGCTTTTAGTTCCCGTATGAGTATCTGACGAGATCAATTCTTCACTTCGCTTCGACCGTATTGGGCTGACAGCTCCTAAAAAGTCAATCATTTTGACAGCATGATTTCTTTGAGAATAAAAGAAATCCAATCCATCCTTAGCTTCTCTAATAGATATAGTATCTTTATGAGCTTGATGCTTCAGGATGAGTTGTTCGAGAAATAAAAATGTACGCTTATGAGTAACTTTTTGCCGAATTTGAACGGTTGCTCGCCATGTATTAGCTGTGAAAGACTTTGCGCAATCGGGGCATTGACAAGCTATTACCACATACTCAACTTCGAAACTTTGCTGTATAATTGTACTATTGAATACTTCACCCTGAACAGTGATTTTGACCTTTATCCTCCGTGAATGAGGTTCCGTCCAAATAAATCGAGCATCAATCAATCTAACTTTTGATAACCCCTTTAGTCTTCGAAGACATAATGCTAATAATTCTCGAGATTCTGGTTGACACTGAATCCAATGATTTGGAGGTTGAAGATATCGTTCACAATTCCGACAAAAATTCACACTATTCTCTCGTGATATCCCCTCTGTAATATCTGATGATAACCGAAGACAATCATAACACATTGCAAGACCGCCACTTGTAGCAGCGTCCATCGGTGCACCACAGTTACAACATAAGACTGTAGGTACTGAAACCTCTGTATTAGCCTGTAAGGGCTCACCCCCATAATTGTAGGCTGACATTATTTCACTGCCTTTTTACACAATTTGATACAGCTTTAAAAGGTCTCTTCTTGAAGGCGACAACTTAGTAATAGTGAATCTGATGGGTTTCTCTTTTCTTTTCTTTTTTTTTTTTTTTTTTTTTTTTCGACCCAAATCCGGATGGGGAAAGTCCCAATTTTTCTCTCTTTTTTTTTTTTTATCCGGCAGGGTAACTAGACTTCCTATTTAGGGACTACTGATCGATGGAAATGACTGCTTTGGACTCAACCATCAATGTCAGATATTATGGAGAAGTATATTCACGTTCTTCAAGAAACAAGCGTTTAGTGTCAGAGCAAATAATTGCCAGTATTATTTATTTCGTAAGCAAAGAGAAAAGGAAACCCCCTTATACATGCCAGTAATATGTAAAATAGTAAATGACAAGCAAACTCAGATAGCAAAAATAAGTATTCATTTCGAATCCGTCTATCTAGACTGATACTGGTTCTACCTGGCGTGGGCCGAATAATTGACCTCCTAGCCTCGCAGGTTTCGTCTCAGTTGTAGGAACCTCGATAAC
Organism: Trigonopsis californica; assembly: GCA_030574475.1. NCBI lineage: Eukaryota > Fungi > Ascomycota > Trigonopsidomycetes > Trigonopsidales > Trigonopsidaceae > Trigonopsis > Trigonopsis californica. Next base: position 27,009 of record JAJMFC010000094.1, read on the forward strand.
AGGGAGACTTCTATTAAACAAAAGAAAACCAATAGAAAAGACGATAAGGTAAGAAATGTCAAGGATACCAAAGAATATTGTTTCAGAGTCGGGAGAGATGACATTTGCACCTTCACACAGACACCACGCAATAAGGTATAACAAAGTCAATAGGATATACCATGCAACGACAAAGTAAATGAATGCAGCATTTTTAGAACCAAGGTATAATTGTGTTGCTTGCTGACTGATGGCCACTAATTGAAATGCCAAGAGGAGAAAAGCAAAGCAAGCAAATCCAAAGTAGCCAAATTTATAGGAGGAACTTATCAAGGATCCAATTAATAAACAAATTGCTACAATCTCTTGAAGTACCACGGTCCATATCCCTTGAACCCAATATATGCGAGCAAATTTTGAGAAACTGGCGCATAAAAGCGAGCTCCATAAAAAGTATCCAACCCATTTACAATAAAAAATTTGCCGATAATCAGCATTGTGGTAATGATTGAACTCTGTAGCAATAACGGTAAAGCCTAGATTTGAAGCCTATTAAAAGGAAAAAAAAAAAAAAAAAAGGTATACTTAGTCAATTCGTTTTCTTGAAATGATGGTCTGAATAAATGAAATATGTACCCAAGTGAAGTATTCAATGATAGCAACAGTAAGAGCTGCCAAAGCGAAAAGAAGGTATCTATTTTGTTTCTGAGGCCAAGCAACAAGAACAACACCAAGCATAAGTCCTGTAATAGCAAATATGCAAAAAGCTGCCCATAGCCAATCAGAACCTCGTTCTGTGATACTCAGAACACCTGGGTAAGGTGGGTTCTGTGAGAGAGCATTATTGCGCTTATAAATTGACAACATGGTATCTTGTTTGTTTCAATAAGATGATATTAGAATAGTTCTGATGATAGTGAGGTATATGCACTGGGGGGGTGGTCAGCTGTAAGAAATAAGAGTTTCGCCAATTGAGGACACTTTATGTAACATCAGTTGCAACCAAAGGTATGTTCCATGTTGCAACCTGAAAGTATACAGTTACCCCCAAGTCTTGCAACTTACCTAATATACATGGATACCGCAATTAATAGAAACCTTGATTATTACCCATTAATAACTTCGTTTATATTTATATTTATATACCTTTTATCCATAGAATTATTGCATATTTTTATCACGCAAACAAAAAAATACTCGGAATACCAGCCCGATTGATTAAGTCCTCTTTAAACAAAATATCACAACTCCCTTCTTACGCTTGCTTTTATTCAATGTTCCGTTTTTAGCCGTCAAGTTAAACTATCATGTCTAATAAATCTGATGTGTAAGGTACATGCATGATCAGGGGGTCGCCTTACCAAGGCGGCTATTGTACAATCATTGCTCATAATTTCAATGGTTCATAATTGTCTTTTTTTTTTTTTTTCATTTATCTTTATATACTAAATAATCATACATACCACACTATTCCACCGTATGTGGAGAGTCGCTTCGCTTCTCTATCCATTGTTTTTGCAATTATTGCAAAATCGGCAAATGGTACAGGCTCGTCCGATTCCACCAATTTTGACCGACCTCAACCAAGTAACGAGTGACCATTGGCAGCGTCAAGGTAACTTGCGTCGCGATTATGAGTTAATTAATACTATGAATGACTACGATGGGTTAATTGAAGATAGCGTGTACGACGATTCTTCGGAAGTAGCTGATGATGACTACTCATACTCAGGCGACGAAGAAGAAGAAGAAGAAAAAGAAGAAGAACAGGAAGAAGAGGAAAAAATAGAATTACTACTCTCACCGTCCCGACAAGTAGAAAATAATAATACTCACACTGCAGAGCGGATCAGCCTGCAATCAGACAGTGAAAGTGTCAAGGGAAAAATACATAAAGATAATTTGAGCGCGGACGGTCTCGGACAAACGTACCATGCTGCATACTATGGAGATTTCTACAGGGATTGCATGCGTCCATCTATGCCTATTTTTCCAAATTATTACAGGCGACCGCCGATGCCAATGAGTTACATGCAACGTGCCTATCAACCTACTTATCCTTCATTTGGCAATCACATGCGATACTTCCCCCCACAACCTCCTAATAACTATCAACGCTTCATAAACGAAGATGAACCAATGCATGACGGTTATAGTCAACAGATGAAGAAACCACCTGAAGAATCTCCAAAAGAAACTCCGAAAGAGCAACAAGAAGACATCCCTGAGGTGATTATTGAAAATCCTCCTCCAGATAAAGATTGTTGTCAGCGGCCTCGAGTGACGACGACACCCTTCTTTTTCATGGCTCTTTCCAAATTAGGAGAAGGTTCCTTGATAGTCATTAGAAAAGTTTCCAAATTAGTAGGGATGAAATCATGAAATCTAACGCTTAAAATTTTATTTCAATTAATACAAGACAAACAATATGTCGATAACGCCCCGATAAATAGATTTAATTTCTAACTTGTAGATTGTATCAGTAATTCTTTTTTAGCGAAAGTCCAACCGAAAGAAATCTTGTAGTTGCACAAAGTGCAGCGCCAACTAGAGATAGACTGCCGCATAAATATATTAGATTAGTGTAATTATGGTCGGAAATTAAAGTCGCAGAAGATGGGATGGAGATTAAAATGCTATTAAAAGAAGCGTGTTAGAACGAATAAAGAAGGATGCATTTTTTCTTTTTTGGTAATCTTACCCAAGAGATACAAAGCAATAGCAAGTACCATAACGCTTTCCATAATCAGTGACGCTGGAAAGTTTGCCAGCGCAAACTGGGGCAAGACAGAGAAGACATCCTGTACAAAACCCATAAAGGACGGAAAATACAATCAGCACAGGAAGATGATGACCAAATGGAAGCCATATAACCCAAATACACAGGCTAGTTAAAATGCAGAAAGAAGTCATGATATTGTAAGCTCCCATTCTATCAGCCATATATCCGGTAATGACTCTTCCAAATATACTCGTTGCATTTAGTATGGTAATGCTATAATAGCTCCACTCTTCAGGAAATCCTTGTGCAGAGCTGTAGGAACTCAAAAACGTTATAACCACAAACATGGAGAACTCTGAACAAAATAGAGCCATAGACAAACAATCAAACCTAAGATCTTTAAATGCAGTGGTATCCAATACCTTGAATTTCACTTTGCTCTTTTGCATTGGAGAACGAACTAATATGGTACCTAGAATAAGGCAACCCAAGCATATAAAGGCTAGCACGCGTATAGCCCAGCCATAAGATACAACAGCAAATAGTTTTCGTAAGAGTAATGGAAATACGACCCCTCCAAGACTACCACCAACAAAACAATATCCTGTAGCAGTTGATCTCCTGCGCAAGAACCAGTGACCTATAGTAGCTATGGCAGGAGTCACTATAAGTGCGCAAGCGATTCCCAGTCCTACACCATAGCACAAAATGAATTGATAATACTCCTTACATAAACTGCACATCATCATAAAGAAGAAAAATAAAATAGATCCAATTATGTTTAGGTATCTAGGCCCATAAGCGTCGAAGATTGGACCTACTTGTACTCCACCCAGAAAGCAGAAAAAAAGACATAGAGAGAATAGCCAGCCTATCTGTTGTTCAGACTTGTCTTTGAGTTGATTTTCAGACACGTATAGTTGGATCACACCTATACTATTTATAAATCCAAATGTCACAGTAACCATTAAAAAGGATCCAAAAACGACAGTCCAAGCAGCAATACCGCCCTCAGCAAACTCGTATTCCTTCTCACTGTAAAGATTTATCTCAACATTTTCCTCTGATTCTTTGAGTTCGTTTGAAGTCTCTTCTTCCTGATGAGCCTGGATACTAATGATATCCTCTTCCGAATCCCTCCTTAGACTATTATGATGACTCGATATTGCATCTAGCTCATTCGATTTAAGTTTCCGACAAGCAGGCGAGTATGATTCCCCTGCCCAGTTCATTTTAGATCTTAATTGCTTCCGATTGACGTAAAAAAGCAATTCTATGGGTATCTATAGTCGTTACCAATTTAGTGGGCGCCTTTTTTCATTCTCATTCTCATTTTTATTTTTTTGCATCCACTTAATCAGCTTGCGCAAGCTTAGATTCATCCCGCAAATGTCATCGCAGTTTTTAACCAAGTTTGGGTTGATTTCGCCGAGAGTTGCAAGCTATCGACCGTTTGGGTGCGTCATACTCAATGCTTGGGATTTCGGCTTTAAGAGATTAAATGCGATTTCTACTACAATATACTGCAGATATTCGGGCCCGATATTTATCTTTATAATGACATGTTAATAAATTTTATTTTTTCTTCTATAATTACTCTAATCCCACAATTCATTTGCTCACAAGTATTTGATACGAGGTAGGTGTTTAGCGTAATTGAATTTAAGAAACAGAAACGATTTCTCCAATGTCATGTTCACCGGGATCACGGAGCTGTAGGTATTTGGTGCAGTGAGGTAATTCTTGATCTACATGACCAACTGCTATGACTGTGCCTGGCCATCGTCGAATAAAATCTTTAACCTTTTCAATCTGTTCTTCATCCATGGCTGACATAGCTTCATCCAAAATGAGTATTTTGGGCGAGTTCACAATTGCCCGTAGGAAAAGGACAGCTTTCTGATCACTCAAAGAAAGATCACCAAAGGGTGTGTCCGGATCAATATTAAAATCGGAAAGTAAATCAACAACATGCTCTTCTTGATGCGGACTTAGCTTAGGAGGGACAAAAGTGCCTACAACATAGCCAGTGGCCACTGCCCGTCTAGCAGAGAGCCTTTTGGGAAACAAGCCATGGATCTCGGGTGATGCATGACCAATAATTTTGTTGATTGAGAAATAATTATGTTTCCCGACCTCTCTGGGCTCATTTTCAAGACTAATGGAATTGCTCCAAGCTTGTGGATGATCAGCAGTTAGTAATGAGAGCAATGTGCTCTTTCCAGAGCCGTTTCGACCCCGTAGATGCCATTTTTCCCCCTCCAATACCTTCCACTTCAGATCTTTGAGTACTGGCCTCCCTTTGTAAGCCACCGTGACGTCGTTAAATTCAATTATGGGTTTAGCACTGTCTTTAATCGGTGGAGCAGCATGGTGTTGACTGCCTGCAGCGTGAGAAATTTTCTTGTCGCGTTTCTGGCGCATTTCCTCGATTTTAACTCTGATATTCTCTTTTGGACCATGAGCAGTAATACCATTTGCATCCACCACTGCTACATGAGTGATCCAGTCAGGTAATGGATCCTGATAGCGAAGTCCAAGTACAACGTATGGATCAGGAGGGAGTTGAGAGAGAACATGCGACACTAAGTGTACAGCATCAGGATCCAAACCAAGGAAAGGTTCGTCGATTACTAATATGCGTGGTTTCTTTAAAACTGCCTTGGCAAGTCGCGCTCGACGAGTCTGGCCATTACTTAACGAAACGTTCCACCGATCTTTCAGGCCCTCAAGGGCAAATCTTTTGATAATTGACTCGAGTAATTGACAAGTACTCGTTCCTTCGTGGGACATGCCTTGGGCCAAATATTCCCCCACAGTTTGATCACCGTCTTCGCGAAGAGATTCATACCGAGCAGCAAGGTAATGCTTTGGAATAGAGCCTCTAAAGGACATATCTCTGATGACAGTAGTAGGCCAAACTTTAGATTCAAGGAAAGGATAAGTACGAGAATCTGGTGGTTCTGCTATGTGCTTAGCTGCTATTATTGATAAAAGCTTAGTTTTCCCCGGTCCAACAATAGCCCATCTTGAATTGGGCTCAATTGTCAAATTTAAAGCTTCAGGGAATATATATTTTGAGCTGCCAATTGCCTTAAAATATGCATCCTTGAGAATAACCAAGGGCGTCGTGACCTTGCCGACCATGGCTCAAAATGCTTTTTTGATCTAGAATTTTATCAATGTATTATAATTTGTCTGACCCTCCTTCATGTTATCCGATCCGGTCTATCGGGATTCGGGAATTAGACCACAATTTGGGAGCTTACCGTTGTTTTCAAAATTTCAGCCGCGCAGTTGTCAATTAACCTTAAATCTGATTCGACTATCGGCTATTGCAATTCAAGTAAGGCGCGGGGGAATTGTGGAGAACTTACAGTATTACGATCCACTTTATTGCTCGAGACTCGGGAAGGCTTTGAGCAGAAGGCGGTTAGTCACGTGCCGATGGCTGTTCCTGAATTAGATACCGTCAGACATGTAGTAAAGTACTAATCTTGCATAATCAATGTTGCTTTTGATTTCGCTCTCGAGATTTTAATGCGTAGATCAGATTTCGTCACCGACTGTCATTCTTAGTCTTACAGCTTACTTGGGCATTTTTCGTAGCGCAGCATTTTCGTTGTTATTATCCAGCGCGCTGTTGTAACGTCATTGGAAATTCTACTTACCCACCCCACACTTTTGAGAATATTAAACATCATTGTTAATTCTTATCCCGCCATGATAACCTGTCTTCAACCCAAACGTCCAGTATGTTTAATGCTTTTTAATGAACCAAATCGATGGAAAATAACTCAATGCTAACTAATAACATTCCCTAGACGCTTGCTGTTAATAACTCTGCGGCGCCCTTGAGCTTAGCAGAGCCATCATGTCATCCGGTGTTTCATGGAGGCAACTTGCGGAGACTACCTGAAAGTGTAACGAAATGTTCTTTGGGCGCCAAATCATCTTATACGTTTGACCCAGCTGTTACTCATCCCGCTTGTTGGGGTTACACAATTGATACTCCGTCGACCAAACCCAAGCTTTAGGTGCATTGTCGAAAAATTGAGCTCCAGCTTTATTGTGCCTCTAAGGCGATGCGTTTCAAAACGTTACGATATTTATCTACTTGTATAAGCAATCTTTTCGTACTTGCTCGTATATCAGGAGGCATTGATTGCATCAAAAAAGCCGCGGTACTCTACTTGTCAAAAATTGTACTGCGTGGAAGCACTTTTAAAGACTTTGAGTGCCGCATGTACCCTTACAGAATTGCTATCGTGCTTATTAGCTTTCCTCGACATAACCAACAGGACATAAACTATAGTACGTGAATCAAAATGTACTGCAATATAATAAAATTCACTCTGCAAACACACAGAATAACTCAGTTATTTTCCTGATATATAAAAGTTAAATAAAAAGCCGCCTGTATACGCCCCAAATTCTCTTCATGTATGTTTTTCGCTGCAGTACTATTGATTGAGACACTGTTAGGATTTTCGAGAATTGAAATCAGATCTTTCAATACCTTTTTACTGTCTGATGCTACGTTCTACGGACATTCATTGTCTTTTTTTTTTATAAATTGAATAAGAATTGATGACGTGTCTTATATTCCAATCCCTTGCTTTTTACTAGCTTTGAGTGCTAATAAACAATGATCAGGTCCTTCTTGCCTTGAACATTCGACAAGAATCAATCTCGCAAACTCTTTACTTTGCCAATAAGAAGAATGAGCACTGAGCATACTTAAATATTGATTATCAAGCATTCCACCAGAGCTTTGTAGAAGATAATCCAACTGTCCATTCTCATTGAGCAACGACATCACTGTTTCTGCTTTCGTTTCACGCAAAAAGTCATGTGTTTCCAGCTCCATCTCTGCTGGCAAGGTGTCTATCATCTGACCATCCTCTGTGGTAAAAGTTTCGCCCTCATTTGATTTGACAGCACTTTCATTATTCAAAGATTTAGATTCTCCTTTATTCCATCTCAAAGAAGTAGGAATAGCAAATACATCCCACGCTTTACTTGTTGCCATACTAAACGTTGTGTCCGTAGATGGCATAAGAGAAAAATTAGACCCACTAGGAATGAATGCTGGACGTAATTGTTTCGCATATTCGGCATCCACAGCAGGATTCGTCCGATAAGCAATAGGATCATATACATGAGCCACATTGTAAATATCATCCACTGCGAGGCATCCATATAACCCGAGTTCCCCACTACAAAGCTTAAATTTAGGGTCTTCTTCATTGAACATTGTCTTTCTTCGGCCGAGACGCGGTATAAAATTCGAGCGATGAAGACTGAATATATGGTTAGCCATACAATGCCAAAATTTTTTTTTTTTTTTTTTTCTTTACCAGAATTGGGCCAGGTTAATAATAATAGAATGTACTTACAGCATAAAAAAGCCGACAGGACTACCGGCAAAGATAATTTTCTTGGTATCAAATTCCAAAACAGCTTTTGCAGGATCTTCAACCTCACACTGGCTATATAAAGGTGGAGGAACATTAGGTTGATTTGAGAGGATATCAACAGCTATTGCTGACCCAAGAGAATGAGCAATAATGTTGACTTTTCCGTAATTCTGGAATTCTGGATTGTAACGGCACCATAGCCGATAAATGCGATTGCACTCTGATACCACGGCCGATAATATCTTTGACCGGTGATGGCTAAGATAATAAGGGATATCAAGCATGACATCGCCAACTAAATTTCGAACTGCAGGGATTCCTTCTATACTGATATCTTCAAGACTGAAAGGGTTAAATTCATTATTGGATTGACCTTCGACCAATCCATCGTCAAATTTCAGTCCACTCCGCCAATTTACAGGCAAAAGCATTATAGAGCTCTTTGGTGTGATATGTTGCTCAATATTAGGGTCGTCATGCAGTTGATGAGCCATCAGGAGTCGAAGATTATTCACCGCATAAGTGAATGAGAATGCACTTCTTTTTTGTGCGAGTTTCTGACCGATACCGTGCACTACCATGATTAATGTGGACGGACGTCTTTCCACTTGGTGTTTTTCACTTGCTTCATCCTCCCCTTCTATCGGTATCTTGTGGATCTGTGCATACTTCTTCCAGTCGAAACCACGTTGAACCTCGACACCTCCGCATATTTTTACTACTTCCCCTTTTAAAAGGGCAGGTAATAATTTGGTCGGTTTAGCTGCACCTCCTGTAAGAAATGACAAGGATTGGGCTGTCGAAGATATAAGAGAAGGCGAGAGAATGTATCCGATACCTTCTTCACTGGAGCTGAAAATCACTTCCTTTTTCATAAAAGAACTCGGAGTGGAATTTTGAGGCGTACTTGTCGATCCTTCTGCCGGTGTACTGCCTGCAACATTCTCTGTAGAACTCTTGGCAGACATACGGGTCAAATCACTATCGAGGAAGGACAAAGCACTGTCAGGGTTCAAGATCCCTTTTAGCTTATCCTCAGCGTTAGATCCAATTTGAATAGCTGCATGAATTTCCTCTTCGTATGCTTTTGTCCAGGGTCTAAGCTCCCTGTATGCTCGCTCTAGCTCCACTGCATTTTCGGGCTCGACCGGAGTCATTGTACTAGTGTAGAACCATGTGCTTCGAATCGCCCTTGCTTGGTCTGATAACGGGGCCCAATATAGCGGCTTTAAACATAAACTTGGGAAATGCATCCCGTATAACCGAGTTAGACCAACAGGTACAGGCCATTGGAGGGGATCAGGATCATCTTTTTCAGATTCTGACTCGATAGGATTAAGAAATTGAGACCGGATGAAATCGCAGAAGATCCGACCATTAGTATCATCAAGGCTGCTAGATTTTTCCAATTCTGACCTTATAAGAAATTGGAACTTATCTTCTAGATTCTGCACATCTGTTGTACTAAACGCATGCCATTTAGAAAAGTTAGGCCAAGATAACGGTCTGTTCTTTGTCCATCGCACAGTAAGATCAGCAAGTAAAGCTAAATTAGGCTCATCATTCATATTTTCCTCTTCTGCAACATTATCGGGGGACTCATCATCACCCACCTGGGTTTGCCCACGTGGGGTGTTTGATCCTCGAGTTTGATTGCCGTTGCTAAATCTTAAGTCGCTTTTCTTGGAAGTAATATCGATATTTGCTGAGGTTGACAAAGTTTCATCATCCATATTATTTGCTGATGATTCCGCTGGTGGCATCGGAGCAAATGGATCCTCCAAGGAATACTTTGCATTGTAAAAGAACCACGGCTGAGCGTAAGGAACACTGCTTGCCTCATGTGGATCCATGGCTTCACAAGTTCAGCAGTACTGACGATAAATCAAATCAGCGGCTGTCGCATTATATGATAGCAAAATATAACTTCAGGCGTCAAGTTTTCGCCGCTAGACTTAATTGGCAAGTTATTTTTTGCACAAAATGATGGTGGATAAGTGTGCGGCTCGTTTGAGCCTCACAGGTTTGAATAAAAGTTGTTGGAACCATGGGGCGTCACGTTCATTGTCACATGAAGATCTGCTTGATTACGAAGAGCTGGTTGGAGATATGGAGAGTCTGATACAATATTATGGAACGGTATGTATAATCTAAAACGTTGCTCTATCTATAAGTTTATGTAAGTGATTAATTTTGGTCAGCGACCTTCAAAGGTCCTGTCAATCCAAATGGTTTTGCTCCTTTGGGCTGTTTATTTAAAAGTGCAAGAGGAACTATACCAGATACATGCATATCAGGACCATATATGACCATTGGAAGGTCGAGCTCTTCGCCACAGGTTTTGATAAGTCGCAATCCTTCTTGCCAATTAGGTCCACCACGACGAACGTATATACGTACATTGTGACTCTTTAATAGACCTTGATAATCCTTGAAAGCGCGAATGATGCCCCTAAATGTGGAACCAACTTGAGTGAAATTGGCGATTCCTCCTCCAATGAAGAGAATCTTACCATCTTTGATAGGTTCACCTCTAGTCATCAGATCAAGGATAGTTTTAGCATATTCATAAGTCTGTGTTTCAGTTGGAGCACCAGAATATTCACCATAATTTGCTAGCTCGTCAGCAAATCCAGAAGACGCAACAGCATCGGCGTAGACAACGGATGCACCACCACCAGCTACAAGTGTCCATATTCTGCCTTTGGGATTCAGGACAGTCAATTTCAAAGAGGCACCTGTCTTGGAATCGAGTTCTGCAATATAAGCTTCTTCTTTTGAAAGTTGTCGTCCAAAAGGAGCTGGGAATTCCATTGGAGGACCAGCATCAATACTCGCTGAAGATGAGGCGAAATAGTACTTGGATGCAGCATGAGGATCCAGACCGAGTGCATTGGGAGCGCGAGCTGCAGCCCATTTAGCTCCACATTCGAATTCGGCTGTCTGGTCAAGTTTAGCAGCAAGATCAAGGTATTGGACATCGACACCTTGTGGGGTTTCAATGACGACTAATGGATTGATCTCCAAGTAGGTAAATTGTAAATCGACGTAGACTGCGTAAAGTCTATTAATAAAATCAACCAATACGGGGCGCTGATCTTTGGGCACTTTACTGAGAAGAGTAGACTCGATTTTATCATTTGAAGGATAAGAGTTGCGAAGATCAACAGGAATAAGAAGTTTCGATGCTTTAGCATCAACATCACCAACGTCGACTCCACCTTCGTGATAGAAAAGGATCCAATCTCCCTCTCGGGCTGAGTTGATATTGATATAATACTCGGTATTCTGAGGATGAGGGACAAATGGTTCGATAAGAAAGGATGTGAGAAGACCTTTTGTTGAGCCAATAGAGACCTCAGAGAAAGCATGTTCTGCAATCCATTTCTTTGCTTCATCCCATGTTTTATTCAGTGCTACCAAACCAAGTTTGCCGCGACGCTTGATCAATTGATCTGGTTTCGCAACAAGTTTTGTTGATCGTAACCATGGATGTAGTGCTTCGACGCGGTCAAAAATCGACTCTAGCTCACTTGAAGTTACCGAATCCTTTCCTGCAAAAGAGATGGGTGCAAGGCGAGGTGCACCTAAAGCAAATTTCGTTTTTGGTTCTTGCTTGCACCAGACAGGGGAAGTAGGTATCCAATATGCCAAAAGGGCCTTGCCATCAGCTTCAAGAATAGATTTAGCAGACATTCTTCAATTAACCAGTGAATTATATGAACAAGGCGCAGGCGACCTTATAAAAATATTTGAGATCGGGAAATATGGCGGTAGATGGAATATATGAGTTGAATGGTATTCCTTAAGGTTGTCTAAGAACGGGTTGCTTTTTTGCGTACGTTGGGGGGAGGGTAACCGAATAGAGTTTAGTTTACCTTATCCGCTTAAAGAACGGAGACAAGTTTTTCCAGCCTCGTCTGCGAGATAAAGTATGGAATTGTTACTCTACAGTTTGTACTTCGTAATCTATAAAAAACAAGCTCGCCCCATTGGTTTCCCAAAAAGTCTTTGTTGAGCTTTGTTCTTCGTAGAGCCCCGCAGGAGATTTTGGACTTTTAGTGTGGGCCCCACTTTGGACTCCCCCCGCAGCAGCACCAAAACAAGTTTTTCCGGGCATTTTGACGTCCCAAAGAAAATCGAAAAAAACCCAAAAGTTCGGAGGGGTTCAGTCAATAACAACAAGATCTTGATCTTTAAATCGCTACTACATTAACCTGGTTATAACCCAAATTTTTACGGTTTACTCCTTTCTCTTATAATTACAGCTTATCTAGAAATGTCTGAACCAAGGATTCTATCAGCCGAGGCTAATATCACGCGCTTCGCTCCTCCAACAGCTCCCTCCACTCCTCCCCCGACATATCGTCTTTTCCATGAGAGGACTAGAGCTTTTGTCTATGGTATGCAGCCTAGAGCATGTCAGGGCATGCTTGACTTTGATTTCGTTTGTAAGCGAAAGCAACCTTCAGTGGCTGGAATTATATATCCTTTTGGTGGACAGTTTGTTTCGAAAATGTACTGGGGCACCAAGGAAACTCTCCTCCCTGTATACCAGTCTCCCCGCAAGGCAGCTGAGAAGCACCCTGATGTTGATGTAGTCGTCAACTTTGCTTCATCTCGATCTGCCTATCAATCGACAATGGAACTGATGGATATCCCCCAGATCAAGACTATTGCCATCATTGCTGAAGGTGTCCCTGAGCGTCGAGCTCGTGAGATCCTTGTCAGGGCAAAGGAGCGCGGGGTTGTAATAATTGGTCCTGCAACTGTTGGTGGTATTAAGCCAGGTTGTTTCAAGATTGGAAACACCGGAGGTATGATGGACAATATTGTTGCAAGCAAGCTTTATAGACCTGGTTCTGTCGCCTACGTCTCTAAGAGCGGTGGAATGTCCAATGAGCTCAACAACATTATTAGTCAAGTCACTGATGGTGTTTACGAAGGTGTCGCTATTGGTGGTGATAGATACCCTGGTACAACATTTATTGATCATTTGCTCAGATTTGAGAATGACCCAAATTGCAAGATATTGGTTTTACTTGGTGAAGTAGGTGGTGTTGAGGAGTACCGTGTTGTTGATGCAGTTAAAAAGGGCATTATTAAGAAGCCTATTGTGGCTTGGGCAATTGGCACCTGCGCTAGCATGTTTAAGACAGAAGTCCAATTCGGTCATGCCGGATCATTTGCTAACTCAGATCTTGAAACTGCGCGTTCCAAGAACGCAGCAATGAAAGCTGCTGGCTTTTACGTTCCAGATACTTTTGAGGACCTTCCTGAAGTCCTTTCAAAACTTTACAAGGAGCTCGTAAAGAATCATACAATCATTCCTAAACCTGAACCCGAGGTGCCTAAAATTCCTATGGATTATTCATGGGCTCAGGAACTTGGTCTTATTCGAAAGCCTGCTGCCTTTATTTCTACTATTTCAGATGATCGTGGTCAAGAACTTCTTTATGCTGGCATGCCAATTTCTGAAGTTTTCAAGGAGGAAATTGGTGTTGGAGGTGTGATGTCACTTCTTTGGTTTAGACGACGTTTACCACCTTATGCTTCCAAATTTTTAGAGATGGTTTTGATGTTGACTGCCGATCATGGACCAGCTGTATCTGGTGCCATGAATACAATCATCACTACACGTGCAGGCAAAGATTTAATTTCTGCACTTGTATCTGGTCTTCTTACTATTGGTACACGATTTGGTGGAGCACTTGATGGGGCTGCGCAAGAGTTTACTCATGCTTATGATGCTGGATTATCCCCTCGAGAGTTTGTTAATAGTATGCGAAAGCAAAATAAGTTAATTCCAGGAATTGGTCATCGAATTAAGTCACGTACCAATCCAGATCAGCGAGTTGAAATTGTCAAGGAATATGTACGCAAAAATTTCCCAGCTACAACTTTATTAGATTATGCACTAGCTGTTGAAACAGTCACAACTTCAAAGAAAGATAACTTGATATTGAATGTTGATGGATGCATTGCTGTTTGCTTTGTTGATCTTTTGAGATCTTCTTCTTGCTTTTCACCAGAAGAAGCTGAAGATTACCTATCTATGGGAGTACTTAACGGTCTCTTTGTCCTCGGCCGCAGTATGGGTCTGATTGCTCATTACTTGGATCAAAAGCGTCTTCGAACTGGCTTGTACCGCCATCCATGGGACGATATTACTTATATGCTACCTTCATTGCAAAGTTCTTTACCTGGTGGTCAAGGCGAAGCTCGTGTCGAAGTTAATGTCTAAGCTCTTACTATGTATCTAATTCTTTCTTTTTTTTTTACATTTTTTACACAATTATGATAGACATAGAAAATATATTGTTACGGTATATCTTTTTTTTTTTTCCCTAACACTAGTTGAATTTCGCGACAAGTTGAGTCGGGGGCAGAGAAACTGAACTTGTTACTACTACTACTACACGAAATATGCTACAATACTCATTGTTGAAAATGACTCTGTAAATTGCGTAGATTATTTTTTGGTTCTCCTACAGAGTTGGGGAGTTTAATGGCCAGGTATTGCTCTGCTCGCAGGCCAACAATAAAATAAAATAAAAAATGTCAACTATTACGATAACTCGATGCCAACAAAAAAACAGCGCGATAACCCACAGTGATCAAAATTCAATGTATACCCTCTTGCTTTAATTCGCTATACAAATTTCGTAAAACAAAAAAAAAAAAATAAAAAAAAAAAAAAAATCATACACACTCCTGCCACCGACAAACTTATCATACATGTTCTAGAGACAAATGTATACAAAAAACTTTCTTTCCAAATATTTTTATCTAATTATGGATATGCTGGAAACTCAGGAATAGGTGGATACGGAGGCTGTTGAGGAAATCCAGGATATCCAGGATATTCAGCAAATTGAGGATATTGAGGATTTGGGGGGAATGCTGGATACTGGGGCACTGGTGGAAATTGAGGAAATGAAGGGAATTCAGGAAATGGTGGATATGGCGGTAAAGGAGGACATGGAGGACATGGGCATGGGCATGAACATTGACATGGACAAGCACAGCCGTCACAACAGCCGCAACACGACGAACATCCATCCTTGTTCTGATTATTACTACTGGATCCACTGCTGCATCTACAGCAGCAATTAGCTTTTTTGGGGCAAGTCGAATTGATAACCTCTATAATAGATTTCAGATCGTCCAGACTGTATTTTGGTCCTTGACAAGTTGGACATAATGCATTTATAATGCTTTTAAGGTCATCTGTTGAATATTTAGATTCCCCATTCTCTTTTCGTTGTATCTCTTGTAGAAGCATTGATGTTGTTGCTTCCAGATCTTGTTAAATCGTTCGTTAGTATACCATTTTAGTTCACTATATATATACCTACTTTTAAGCACTTCGTTCTGTATTGCACAGGGGGGAGGTATTCGTTCAGGACGGTGAGGCATCTGATGGTGAGGACAATGAGAAGTGCGAAAACATTTTTCACAGAATGATTCACATGAAGAAGAAGAATCATCACTGTCATGATGTCTTCTGAATAGAAGCGATGAATCAATTGGACCCGCCGAGCCCGCCCTGATTAATGATAGAAAAATTAACAATAATAGAATCATGTTGCAATTCATCTGATATTCTTACTTATGACAATGCTCTTTATATCGGTGTCCAACATATGCATGATCGTGTCCAGTTTGCATGATCAAAGACTAAATTGGCATGCCGACTGTTCAAGTATGAGTTATCATTACTGGATTGAACCAACAGTTCCTCGATGCCCTCACCATGCTTTTCAAATAACCCGTGATCAGCGCCTCGGAGAGATGGGTTTCCCGGGCATAAATTATCACTGGATCCAGACGACGCAGCAGCACTTAATGGGGAACTGGTGATTGATGGGATACATGTGTCATTCAAGGCGCGCGCTGCTTGTCGACGCCTTTTGGTAACGTTGATCCTTTGGGATACTCCTAAAAAGGTATACAGCAAGACAGTAAGTAGTATTAGGATTGTATACATGGTAAAATTATGTATATTTTTGCAGCCTTTCAGTATCTAGACCAATTTACGCAATGTATACTAGACAGGTAAAAAAAGAAAGCTTCGTCTTTCTAGTGTAAAGGAATGTATTTCAATAGTTAAAGCTATCTAAGAAAACTTTTGAACCGACAAACAAAAAAATAAATAAATATGTTTTTTTTTTTTTTTCATCCAGTCATTCATTTATACTGTTATTGCAGCAGGAGGCCTAGCGGCTGGCTTGGGGGGTAGAGGGGGTAGAGGAGCAACAGGAGGGGGAGGTGGAGGTGGCAGAGGTGGAGGGACGCCTGGCTGAGCTGGCTGGGCTGGATTGGGAGCATTTGCAGGTTCAGGTGCTTGAAGATACTTTGGCTTTCGGCGTTTATCTCCTGGGGGACCTCTTTGAGGACGTTTGCGCTGACCAGGTGGGGTGATTCGACGTCCCGGAGTTGGGCTGCTATGAGGCCTACGTACAGGGTGGCGGGGCCTAGTATGAGGTTTGATATGACCAGGTCTCGGGGGGCAGGGACGTTGGTGGTGGGGGTGATGATGATGATGATGAGAAGGTTCTTCGTCGTCGTCATCATCGTCGTCGTCGTCGTCATCCTCATCGTCATCATCGTAGCAAGGGTCCTCGTCATCACCTTCACCTTGCCAGGAAGAGTTATCAGATTGATCATCATCGTCACACCAAGATCCCACATCTGAGGCGCCATCCAAAGAGTGAGCAAGTGCTAGACCAACTTTTGCATGTTCAATTTCGAGCACACTCGACCAACTAATAAAGACTGCCAACGGAAAAAGAACATGGTGAAGCATTTTTGTAATAAAGTAGTGGAGGAATCGAACGCTAAAAATAGAATGAGCGTAGAAGAAAAAAAAAAAACCCCAAGATATCTAAGCTTTATGTAATGATTGTCAACGGGCGCTAAACTTGAATTCAGGCAGATTTTCTATTCATTTCTTCTTCTTCAATGGTAAAGGCTTAAAAATGCAAATTAGGGTAATTCGAATCAAGTTTGTGTGCAGATTACAGCTATTTCCGCGCCTGAAAAATACAATGGGTATACTTTATTATAGGGCGACCCATGAGTTATCGTATACACGCCATGGACCATGTAGATTACTCCCTTTTAGGAATCAGTACAAAAAAGAAATTTCTATTCAAATTGGGTATACAAGAAACGGTATTATGCACATGCATGTACAGTCACTGCAAAAAAATTGTAGTTGTTGCATTTACAAAAAAAATTACCCTGCTTGGGAATTTGTTTACATCCTGACTTTGCACGTGAGTGAGTAGTGAGAGGTCAGTCGCCTAGTAGCAGGACTCGTCTTAAGGAGATCCCTTACAGCAGCGAAGGATTCTACGTTATTTGACATTGTAGTGTTGAGGGCCGAGTAATACAAGAAGAAAAAATACAAAGAAAAGTTTCCCATAGAGAGACCAAGTGTTACCCTGACGAAAAATGTAGTTCCTTTTTCTTCAGCCCAAAGGAATAACCAGATACAACAGCTAAAAGAAAACAGAAGGAAATTTAACAGTATCAGAAATTATTTTTATACCTAATTTAGATACCTATATGTAAAAAACGGATTGTTAGGCGTAATAATTTGTAAATATACCCCGGCGCTGAAGGGGCCTGGCTTTCCACCAAGTTATTGCGCCTGTTCCCTTTAGGGCAAGAAAACACGGGTTAAAAAAAAGGAAAAAAAAAAAAGAAAGCATTAGAAGGGGAGAAACTATTGGTTATTCATCTCCGATAATGAAGACAGTATGCACATTGCTTGTTTTGCCGTTATAGCTGCTTGTATACCATTTTTTTCAAATTCCCTTGAACATGGCTCACAAATTTATTCAGAGTATCAAGCGCATTTGCTGAGTACTGTAAATGACAATAATGATGCCGATGAAATGGAGGACATAACATGGACTTCAGATACAGTTTCAGAGAGTGCGATGATAGGTAATATTGAATCGGATTTCATTCAATTTTATGAATCCTTGTCAAATGATGAGGAGAATAAAGATATTCACGCTTCTGCTACATTCTACGCTTTTCAATTATTTCCTCAACCTCGGCACCCATATCAGCCTCCCAGGCCGCCATATCCTCCACGGCCTCCAAGGCCTCCAAGACCACCTAATGCTCCTCGTCCATTAAATCCACCTATGCCACCTAATCCTCCTCAGCCACCTCAGCCACCTCCACCTCTTAATCCTCCATACCCTCCATACCCTCCCTATCCTCCATTGAATATTAATATAAATTTTGAAGTAGTACTGGGTCTCCCAGCGATTGGTGCAACATATAATGGATCTAATTCATCCATTGAAGCTTCAACACCAGAAATAGAGGCTACTGCCCCAGTTGAAAGTCGCATCTCAAATACCAGAATACGCAATCGTAATGGGTTATGGCCATTCTCTTCAGTATTTCGTCCAGCACGGGCAAAAGGTAAAGGCAAAGGCAAAGGCAAACCGAGACAAGGATAACTCTTGAAGCTTTTAAATCAGTCTTATTGTAGCGAAATATAACATATATATTGTAATACATTTTTGCTCGTTTACTTAGCCTTTATCCACTAAGCGTAGTTCCTCGACTCTTTACGATTGAACCGTCCCGAAAGGACAGAGACACGACTTACTTAGAGATGCTCGTTGGTGCCCGATATGGTCCTTGTATTCGATGCGTCCGGCGATGATTAGGGATCATGGCTGAGCATGTCTGAACGAGTTACTGGTCATCGAGAGTTTTTGTCTTGAGTGACTTGGATAAGCTACCATGTAACAAAGTAGCTCCTGTACTTGTCGCCACAGGACCAATGTCCTGACTGGCTCTTATAGTGTCTGGAGAAGTCATCGTTTGTTCGTTGAATTGTTCTTACTTCAAGTGCGTAGATATTAATATATTGCCTGAACTTCCTAGATTACTTAAGCTGCCTTCTTTTTTGGACTTGGTGACAGTGTAATTTTCCCTGTATCTAGCAATATATCAACTTGTCTTCTCATTTCACGTAGCTCTTTGTCTGCTAGTCTGTAAGTTGGCTTCCATTTTGCTGTAGAACCAGGGATCAGATTGATTTCCAACTGATCTTCTCTCATGAGTGCCATTTCTGTTGGCAGGGTTTCCATATCTTCTCTAAAGATATCAACATAATCCTTGATCAAACTTTGAACTGCTTCTGGTTCTTCTTTGATTCCATTACTCTTTGATTCGACTTGTGCCAACGCAACGTCGATGATTTCTCCTTGTCTTAATAATCTTTTAACTTGTTTTTTCGATATTGTTGGAACCTCTGTTGATTCCGGTTGATGTAGATTATAGTTGACTCCTTTTATATTGAGCTCAACACTGCGAAAATCCATCGTAGCTCCTTCGGCTTTTAGAAATTCTCGGCCGAGCAAAATGTCAAAGTATTCGTTCTTTATCACATGAAATTTATAGAGCTGGGACATCAAGAAATTTTTTGATGTAATTTGGGCCTACATCAAAACAGATTTTCTTGATGTAACATCAAAAAGTCTTGATGTAGGCCGAATTTCTTGATGTAGGCAGTTTTATTTTTATGCACCAATGTCAATCATGTAGATTTTAAGCAAATTGCGCCTAAACTATACCGTAGAACATGCGTCAAGCCTTT
>JAJMFC010000095.1:0-44337 GCA_030574475.1 Trigonopsis californica
AAAAAAAAAAAAAAAAAGAGGTAATGCCATAAAAATAAAAAATGGAATACATGCCAAGTCACAAACAAGCGGGTCAAGCAAGAAGAGAAATATAATTAAAAAAAAAAAAATAAAATTTGAGCGTCCATAGCAAAATTCACTGATTGTCCTTTAGTTTGTAGTTATTATTGTTGCGAAAGATATTGAATACTTCAATACCAATATATGGTAAAAGTTCTTGTGTATCCCTAGAATTTGTGACTGGTTTATTATCATTATTTTGAACCAAAAGGTGCCTAAATTGGATATTTGGTATATCATTTATAAAGATCCATCTAACATTAAAAAGACTCTTCCATTTTTCTTGTTGCCAAATACCGCTTGATTGATTATAATCAACAGTCGATGTCATTTCAGCAACACCACAAAATTGTCCACTTGAATTAACACTAAAGAATAAAATAAGTGATGCATTATATTTTTGACATTCACGATATGCAGCATCTAGTCTTCTATTGCCTAATTCTGTTGATGTCCATACTCCATGAAGAAATGATTTATGAACATCATTTTCATTATATGACTTGATTACAAAATAGCGTGCTAAAGTTAATGGGGATTGATTAGGGTTGCAATCGTAACAGCATGACTGAGTATGATTCAAGCGATTTTTAGTAATGGTGCTCATTCCATCTTGAGATGCCTTATCAGAAAGAAGCGGTGCGCTAATTGCGATTCGAGGTCTAGGAGACCATATGGAAGTCGTAGCAGGGGATGATGGGAGATTAAAGGGAGTATTTGTAGTAGTAGGTTCAGAATTCCATCTAGAAAGGTATCTCGGTTTAGAAATGAAAGATTCTTTGACTGAAGGTTTCCAAATATCAGCACCATCAAAGAGACCAGAAGAAGAAGAAGCAGTTTGGGGCTGATGGCTAGCGACGTTTGTTGCAACACGATCACAACAAGTACAAGAATCAGAAGAGGTAGACGACGACAGTGAGGAGTAACGCCTAAGGGGTGCAGGCCTTTCAAAGGACTCTTGGTAAATAGATCGATAAGAGGGTTTGCGAATGAGGTTCATGTTATCAAAATTGCCATCCTTCAAGGAGGTGGAGGATTCTTCAGCAAGGAAACTGCAAAGGGTCAGTGTGATATATAGTAGAGGCATAGAAGAGCAGACTTACTTTAGCATAGTCATTCCCAAAAAAAAAAAAAAAAAAAGGTGATCGGTAGAGAGAGAGAAAGAGGGAGGGATGGTGGATGTGGGGGATTTATATATAATGGTTGAATAATTTTTTGGGGCTGATTGACTTGTAGTTTTTATGCCCTTTTAAGTGTTATCAGCCACAAATCTTTTCTCCCTCCCCCTCTCTCTCTCTCTCTCTCTCTCCTTTATACTTCTTTTGGGTATTGGTATGATTTGATTTTGACTATGCACCAAATGCGGGTATATGACTAGTTGTTAAGGGAATTTAAATGGTATAAAGAGTATCCGATATCCTTTATACGAGTAGTAGAGAGAAAAAGAAAAAAATAATATCTGGTATAGTTTGTAAATTATCGTAATTAACATAGGTACTAGATAACGTGTATAGAGCGCGTTTTGTTTTTATTTTCTAGTTTTTACGCGTCGTCGTATCAACAACCTAATGCAAGCCCGCAGTAAAGCACACTTAGTCAAAAGGTCAACCTACACTAAAGTACACTAGCCAAAAAAATTGAAAATTTCGGTCATTATTTACTAGCTGCAATATATATATATATATAATTCAAACTATAAAATGCGCGCTACATCTATTCTTCTTCTGGATACTTTTCAAACATATCAAGGGCCTTTTGAACTTCATCCTTGCTACCCAACCAAACAGGGCAACGATCATGAATATGTTTTGGAACAATATCAAGAATTCTATGACGACCAGTTGATGCAATACCACCAGCTTGCTCCATAAGGAAAGCCATTGGGAAACCTTCATAAAGAATACGAAGTTTACCATTCTTACTCTTTTTATCACCAGGGTATGCAAATAATCCACCATAAAGAATTGTTCGATGAACATCAGCAACCATTGATCCAATATATCTTGCAGAATATGGTTTACCATCTTTTGGAAATTTTACAGAATGAAAATATTCTGCTGTAGGTTTATCCCAATAGTAAGCATTTCCTTCATTTACAGAGTAAATTGACCTCTTTGGGGGAATTTTCAACTTTAAAAAAAAAAACATTTAGTTAGCGCAAGAAGAAGAAGAAAAAAAAAATAAAACTTACGTCAGGGTGAGTAAGGATAAACTCGCCCAGCGAGGTATCCAAAGTAAAACCATTGACTCCGTGACCACTTGTAATAACCAAATTTGCCGAAGCGCCATACATGGTATAGCCTGCAGCGACCATCTCAGTACCTGGACGAAGGACATCCTGGGCTACACCCTTTGCACCGGGAGGCTAGGGGAGTTAGATAATAGATAAATTGCAGTGGACAAAAGAAAGAAACTTACCAAATGATAGATTCCAAAGATAGTTCCAACACTAACACCAGCATCAATATTACTGGAACCATCGATCGGATCACAAACTACAGCATATCTTCCATTACCAGGGAAAACAATAGCTTCTTCTTGTTCTTCAGAAATAAGTAGCTTCACTTTACCAGAAGCTCTCATTGCATTGATAAAAATTTCATCACCAATGACATCAAGCTTCTTTTGTGCATCACCAGTTGAATTTTGTGCACCAGCAAGTCCTAAAAGATTGACAAGTGTTGCCCTTCTAATATTATATGCAATTGCTTTAAATGCAAATTGAAGACTATTGAGTAGTAATGTAAAATCTCCAGTTACATCATCCCTATGAGAAAGTACCTTTTGTTGTTCTGTAAGAATGAACCGTGTCAAGGTAATGATATCAGTTTGGACTGCGGCTTTCTCAGTTGCTGACATTGTTGATTAGAATATTATTGTTTTCAAGTTGTTTTGGATTGCTAAACGTGACTTATAGTGTTTAGATTTTTGATTACGAGATTTATCCCCGGGGAAAAGGTCTTTTTTCTATTCTCCGGATTCTTCCCCACGGTTGTTTTGTTCCGGGGAAAGTCGGGGTTCCCTTTGCAAGAGTAATTATCAGCACAGTTAGAATGAATATCCTGTACTGATTTCTTTACAAGAGTAATTATTAGTATGAATCCCGAATATCCTGTACTGGTGCACTTCAAAACCGAAAAAAGTTTTCTCCTTTTACATGATCCACTAACAAACTTGACAATGTAAGTACTTTATCATTTACTTTGATTTCTTCTTTTCCTTCCATTTTGTCATTTAAAGTGCATTTGTGATGATCAAAATACGTATAAAACATTCAAACTAGAGTATGTGATATAGCAAATGAGCTTAACAGTATATTCTGATGTCGCTTGTTTTTCTTCTCCATTTTTCAAGGAAAAAGAAAAAAAAACTTTTTATAAGAGAGGACTAACATATTTATTCAACAGGTTAAATTGATACCCCATTTAGTATTTTTTTTGCTTCAATTTTTAAATGGTATGTGACCCCCTTTTGTTTTGATTTACTTGATACTGTCGCTTGGTTTTGCAGAGATGAGGGAAATAAATATTGTTGGAATTACCGACTGAACTTCAAAACCTTGTAGAAGACATTTTGGCTGCTATATCTGAGCATCATTTTCAAGCGACAGTTTCTTGTTAACTTTTTTTTTTTTAATTTTATCTGGAAAAATTTTCAAAATACTAACTTGGAAGTTATTTATAGTGAGTATATATATATATATCTATTACAAGATACTATTTTTTTTCTTTTTCTTTATAAAGGGGATGATTTATTGCACTGGGCACTGAGCCATAATGGCGTATTCATGAGCGACAGGCATTTTTAGTAGGCCTAGAAAACCTACGTAACTGATTTTATTTTATTTTATTTTTTTAAATCTTATAAATTATACATAATTTTTGCTCTCTTTTTTTCCTACATGATGGGAATCTGACTTGTTGTTATTACAGAGATAGTGATACCCCCTTTCTTTGCGTTTGTTTTTTTTTTTTTAAATAAAAAGGTATTGTAAACTCCCCCTTCTCTCACGTGTTTTTTTTTTTTTTTTTTTTCCTTTCCTTTTTATAATACCACCATTGGCTATTTTATCATGATGATATCTTTTAGATGACGAGTCTGATACGGGTAATCCGCTGAAGACAACATTTTTTTTTTTATAACCATTCATGCATTTCTGAATATTATTTATAGCCAATGGTTGGATTTCTTATTTTATTTTATTATACCTTTGAAAGAGTTCAATCTTGTCTAACATTATTCTT
Organism: Trigonopsis californica; assembly: GCA_030574475.1. Classification (NCBI taxonomy): domain Eukaryota; kingdom Fungi; phylum Ascomycota; class Trigonopsidomycetes; order Trigonopsidales; family Trigonopsidaceae; genus Trigonopsis; species Trigonopsis californica. The sequence goes on from JAJMFC010000095.1 coordinate 4,305, forward strand.
TTACAATCAGGTGAACATTTTTTATTATTATTGGGTCAGAGGATGAAATTGGAATACAAATAGACAAGCATATGTCTGAATAATATCTGTTGAGACTTTCCTTTCTGATGACTATTAGAAGTTTTTTTGAACTAAGAAGTTTACATGCAAATGCAATTTGCTAACTTTTTATTTTCAAGTTGAATTAGACAATAATAATTCTTTGCCTTGACATTGACAAGGTAAGTTATTTTTTTTTTTTTTTTACGTCTATTCCAATCTGTATAATGATGATTTTATTTCATTTACTCACGACGGTCGACTGCGCCCCAAGGTGGGCAATGATGAGATGCCTTTGACTTGGCTTTGATGCTGATAAAACACAGAAAATGGAATTAGACTTTTTTTTTACTTTTTTTTTTCCTTTCTAATTACAGTAAGAAGCTAATCTAATATAATCTAGTTTACTTTTTTCTAGATTTGGATGGGGCTGAAGTTGCTTTTCTCTTTGATGGAGGTTTGACATATTTATCTTCAAGTGCTGCAATCATATTCTCATACCTGTCTTGGCATTTCTTTTGTATGAGAGCGCTAAGATCAGTGTCATTGTTATTATTATCTGTCAGATGAAGCTTTTTACTTTGCTTTTCAGCTGCTTTGGCTTCTCTTTTTGCCTTTTTCATTCTTGATTGCTTCTTTTCTTGTGATTCTGATTGCCATTTACGCGTAGATGTAAGTTCCCCGTCTTTAATTGCATTGTTTATAATATCAACAAATCGATCGTAGTCGTCCAATACTTCACAATGTATAACATTATCAAATATCACGGTTAAATCCCCCTTGGATTTTTTATACCACGTGATTATGTCGTTATATTCCTGTCCACTTGATCTATAAATCTCTTTATCCTCTTGTATTAGATCTTTTGATATTGGATTCTTATATAGATTATCAAAAAACTCCTTCCAACTAAACTTTTCATCATTATCATTTGCTTCACTTATACTACCAGTTTTATCATAATTTGATCTTCTTGTTGGATCAATAAGTACAGAATATGAAAGTGCAATCTCTTTAAATTTTTCATTTGCAATTTCCTTTTTATCAATTGTAACTTTATCTGGATGCCATATTAATGCTTCACGTCTATATGCTCTCTTTATATGGATTATTTCAATTGATTCCGTATCTTTCTCATTTAATCCTAACACTTTATATGGGTTAATACTTGTGTCGAGATCTTTCTCTTTCTTTGATTTTGCCATAACTTTTCTGATCTGAAAATACTCTAGGGGGTGGGGTGAAGAGGAGAAGGGGGGCGACGGTGTTTTAACGACAACAACAACAACAACAACAACTACTATATTATTCTTCTTCTAAACCCTACTCCTTTTATAATAATTAGAGAAATACGCGTATTTTACTTTTCATAACATTGTACGTGGTCAAGGCATTTTCATTTTCAAAAGATCGTGGTGGATTACAATCAAAATTTTTCTTTCAAACCTCCTTGTCTTTTCTTGTTCCTTCCATTTGGGAGGCGTTGCATTGCATTGTAAAAGTACTTCCCTATTCCTTTCCTTCCATTGAAAGGTCAAATCCCAACAACCAAAACTCCCCATCTCGTTGGAGGGGATCAACTTCTTCCATCCTAATTTCACCATGTTACCTATAAATCAGTCCTTTATGGGCTTAATGTCTAGTACAATGGGTGTTATCCCGAGACCTACTCTACTCACACGTTCCACCTCTTCAATAGCGAGATTGATGACTTGCCACCTTGGAAAAAAGGTACATATTCCACTGCTATTTTTATATATATAACTAACTAACTTCAAACATAGCCAACTCAAAGATGCCTGTCTCTTTACACTCGCAACATCATCCGGCCTACTGGATTCTCTAATAGGTTACCACCACATTATAATAGACTCCTCCCTATTCGTTGGGCATCATCATCATCATCATCAACGATACCCGAACGGATCCTTGCTCAAAAGGAACAAACTGCTAATCGGAACCCTAATGATGCTAATCTTCAAGCTGATTTCTATCGCACCCTTTTAGATGCCGGATACCCTAATTTAGTCGTCATGAGGTATGAAACTCGTGGAATCGCATCTAATCCTGAATGTCAATCCATTTATGCTAATGCGCTTGAATCAATGGGACTCAATTCCAAGGCAAATGATATCAAGGCAAAATTATCTCAATCAAGTGCTGGAAATTCATGGCGTAATAATAATAACAATGGTCCTGTTCGTGTTATCGTCGAAGAATCTACTCTAAGTATGGTATTTAAATGGATTCGATTCTTTGTTGGTCTTGGATTAATTTGGTATGCTGGTCTTATTGTATTGGCATTAGTTTCTGATGTCTTTATAAAGAATTCTCCACAACCAGAAGTTATTTCACATGATCAACCAACAGTTAAATTTTCTGACGTTTTAGGATGTGATGAAGCACGTGCTGAATTGGAAGAAATTGTTGATTTTTTACGTGATCCAGGTCAATTTACTGCTCTAGGTGGTAAATTACCAAAAGGTGTACTTTTAACTGGTCCACCTGGTACAGGTAAAACATTACTTGCAAGAGCTGTTGCTGGTGAAGCTGGTGTACCATTCTTTTTTATGAGTGGTAGTGAATTTGATGAAATGTATGTTGGTGTTGGAGCGAAAAGGATACGGGAATTATTTTCTGCAGCACGTGAAAAGGCACCAGCAATTGTATTTATTGATGAATTAGATGCAATTGGTGGTAAAAGAAATTCAAAGGATCAAGCATTTAGTAAACAAACATTAAATCAACTTTTAATTGATTTAGATGGTTTCTCACAAACAACTGGTGTTATATTTATTGCTGCAACTAATTTTGTTGAAAGTTTAGATCCAGCACTTACAAGACCAGGAAGGTTTGATAAAATTGTACCAGTTGAATTACCTGATGTTCGTGGAAGGTTTGCAATTATAAAACATTATTTAAATTCGGTTGAAACATCATCAATGGTTGATGCAATGTTAATTGCCCGTGGTACACCAGGTTGTTCAGGTGCAGATCTTCAAAATCTTGTAAATCAAGCAGCGATTAAAGCATCAAAGGATAAAGCAGTTTCAGTTGATATGAATCATTTAGAATGGGCAAAAGATAAAATTCTTATGGGAGCAGAAAGGAAAAGTATGATATTAACAGATGATACAAGGCGTAATACCGCATTTCATGAAGCAGGTCATGCAATTACATCATTATATACACCAGGAGCAACCCCACTTTATAAAGCAACAATTCTTCCCCGTGGACATGCTTTAGGTATTACATTTAATTTACCAGAAAGTGATAAATATGAAGAAACAAGGAGAGAATTACTTGCAAGACTTGATGTTTGTATGGGTGGAAGAATTGCTGAAGAAATATTAAGAGGGAATGATTATGTTACATCAGGATGTTCAAGTGATTTAAATTCTGCGACATCAGTTGCAAGAGCAATGGTTACACAATTTGGTATGAGTGATAAAGTTGGACCAATTTATTTATCAACTGATTGGAATGAATGGTCAACTGGTACAAGGGAGACAGCAGAGAATGAAATTAGAAGATTATTACAAGAATCAATGGATCGAACAGATCATTTATTACATGATCGATCAATTGAATTAAAAAGGGTTGCAGAAGCATTAATTAAATATGAAACGCTAAGTCGGGATGAAATTGAAAGAATTGCCCGTGGTGAAAATATTAAAAAATCAAAATTACAAACAAATTCTGTTGTAAAGAGTAAAAATCCATCACCTGATTTAGTTGGTTCATTACCAAATCCTGTTGGTGAATAGATTTATGAATATTTTTTTTTTTTTTTTTGTCTTCTTTTATTTCTTTACCTGAATATATATATATATATATATATAACACAAAAATAAAAACTGATCAACAAAACCTTACATATATATATATATATAGCATCTAAAACTTACTATGACATTTACCGAAAATCAAGAACAAGAACCCCTTAGTTTGGCTATCAAGTTGATAGATAAATAACTTTTGTTAATAATCTTCTAGTTTAGGCGTGCATTTTTTACTACACCAATTAAAGCAGTGAAACTGAGGGCCCTCACTTATCACACAGCACAAATCAAAGCACTCAAAATTGTGAAAAAAAAAAATTTACAATTTGTTGGGTAAAAAAAACAACATTTATCATTTCGTATTGCCTCGTAGCTTTTAATATATTATTTTGTACTTTGCCCGAAATAATTCAATAAAACACACGTGACCTATGAAGTTTTTATTTTTAATCCTAGATTGCTTCTTTCGATTTCCCCTATTTGAAGTGCCCCGATCATTAGTCTGTGTGTAAGCACAAAATATCTACAAGAACTTGACTTCCCAAAAATGTTGTTTGTAGCAAAAAAAAAAAAAAAAAAAAAAAACTTTAGTGGAAATTGGGACATCAGCTTTTTTGACATATTGTTCGGCAATGAGTTTTCTTAAAGCCGAAATAGCAACGAGAATTCAGGCACAACACTAAGAGATTGTCTGTCCATGTTGCAAAGAAAAGAACAATAAAATATCTACAGAGATATCTTTAGACAAGATGTCAAGTCGTAAATGAAGATCTATGTATAGACCGAATAATTAAACTATTATGGATTCACTATATTTTAAGCCATTTCAACCATTTCTGTATCAGTATAATTCAAATATTCAACTTGATTACGAATAAATTGTTTAACACGATGAAAATCAAAATGTTTACCATATTCAACAAGTTGTTTACCATTATCCCAATAAAGAGGAGGATTCATTGTTGATTTACAACCTTCAATTTCATCATTTGCAAGTTTTTCACGCATTTTTTCACAATTTTCAATAATCATTTTTAACCTATAATCAGTCCATTGTTTATAAAGTTGATCAAGATTAGACATAAATCGAACAGTTCGAAGTTGAGAATCATCAATAATATTTGAATTTGCTGGTCTATATGATGTTACACATGTAATTCGTTCACGTGCTCCCAAGGGTGAAAGTGCAACATGTTCAATATATTTCCCTTGTAAAACTGAACCATACCCACGTGATGGACCTTGAACTTTTTTATATCCCATATTATTTGGCATTCTAATTGCAGTTTCACCACCAATCATTGAACTTGTATCAGACATCATTAATACACATACAAATGGGTATGAATCTGTGTGCCATTGAACAACTGGTGCATTTGATTTAATCCCTAGTGGGTCATCATCAACATCACGTACACTTGAGAGCTCATCTTGTGCTTGTTTCTTTGATTTAATTGATATATTTACATGGGCAATATCATAATCAAATACTGGTACAAGATCAATCCCAGCCATTTCACTAACAGCCTTAATTGTCTTTTCATTTGTCCATGCATTATATGCAAATGGGGTTAATTTTGGGCATGTACCACGTATTCTTAATCCTCCTGTCCTATTTGCAAATACAACCTTTTCATCATTTAATATCTCTGGTCGAAGCAATTCTGCACGCATAATATCAATTGCTTCTTGTGAGAATAATGAGAATGGATCACTAGCAGCAACATTTGAAATTGTTTGACTTTTATCAAATCCAAATGATTCAATTGAATGTTTGGTAACTCCATTATTACTCTTATATGTCAAATGCTTTTCTGGTTCAAATTTTGGTACATTTTTGGCGTCATATTTATATCTTGTAGGTTCAATAAACGTCTCTCCGTAGAGCGATAACAATGGATCCTGGCTTGTAATAGTAGTGCTCATCTTTTTCTTTCTTTTATTTTGGTTCTACTCATTTCATTTCATTTCAATATTCTATTTAAATAATACAATCTACAATATATTGTCACATTTCTTATCGATAAGATTAGAGATTGGGACATGATTTCCAACATGAGTTATCAAGTCCATAAAGTTAATCAAAACTTGTCCCAAAAATGGAAATAGGTGATTGAATTGTCATATCACGTGGCATTCCTTGTTATCCGAGTTTTGTTTTGCTTAATTTCCAAGTTTATCTGATAACTTTATAAGACGATAAAACAATAAAAGCCCCAATATGGCAATATTCCCAACCAACAATCCGGGGAAATAAAAACTGTTAAACAAACGTCCTTTCATTGTTGAATTTCAATTTAAAAATCAAAAAAATATTATTATCCAATTTGGCGAGCCTTTGGAAGGGGCGTTGCAGAGGCCTCAAGCGGGAACTCGTTATTTATCATTCGACTTTGGAATCAAGGGTATAAGGCACCTAATTGTAAAAAATCAATATCTTGTGGAGAAGGCTATCATGGTGGATACTATTGATCAAGCTGGACACTCATATTGAAAAGCCCAGTCAACTCTTACAAAGAGTTCAAGCAGGTAATTGGCTCAGAAGAGGAAGATCGAAGAGATGGAGAATCGCCGATATCTCGAACGGCGATCCAGGTTAGTATCGGCCTGTTTTATCTCGCGAACCAGCTTTTTGAAGAGCAGGACCAGCAGCAACTGCACATATCTCGTAGTAGTTCTGAGACGCTTCCGCTGGAGCACCATGGTGAAGACACTCATCCTCGCCCGAACGTGGTAGACTCCCTTCAAAGGCGATATCCGTACACAGATGGCGAGAGAAGGAACCACAATCGAGAAGAATTCCACGCTAAATCACCTCAAAAGCAAAAATGATTGATGTTGATAATCTCAAAACGATACATGTAAAGGTAGAATAACCCATATGCACATTTACAAAATATGTTATTTTCAGCAAATATATTCAAAAGAACAAAGACTAAAAAACACTCCAAACGCGCCCCAAAAAAATCAAAATACATAAAAGCAAAAAAAATATATATGTTTCTATCCAAACTCATTCATTATTGCCGATGAATACCTAAATTATCAAATAAACTTCTCAAAACATCAATTCTAATTGGTTTTGTTAGGAAATTATCCATACCAGCCAATTTACATTTTTCACGATTTGCATCATCACTAAATGCTGATAATCCAATAATTGGTCCATTAAATAAATCGTTACTCCTTAATATTTTTGTTGCTTCAATTCCATCTAGTATTGGCATTTGTACATCCATAAATATTATTTCAAATATTTCATTTGTTTCTTTAGATTTTTCAACTGATTCAACCGCTTCTTTTCCATTATTTGCTGTTTCAACATTTATAAATCCTGCAAGTTTCAACATCTTTATTATTACTGTTTGATTAATTTGATTATCTTCAGCAACAAGAATTCTTGCTTGTTTTTCCTTGGATTTTTCTGGACTCTTTGGTGGCGTTGGTAATGGTATTGGCTTCTTTTTCTTCGTATCATCATCATCATCATCATTCGGCTTTTTACCTTGATTTTGATCTTCATTGCTGATTACAGATACAAAGTGACATTCATTACTTGTACCTTCATCGATGAAATCAAATTGATTAAGCCTTAATTCATTACTTGAGAAAAAATCACCTAAATGAATTGTTTCATTTTTATCAGCAATTTCAACCGGTAATCGAATTATGAATAATGCACCCATATCAACATCTGATACGAGTTGAATTGATCCATTCATCATTCCAACTAATTGTTTGCATATTGATAAACCTAATCCAACTCCACTATATTTTTTAGTATATGTTAAATCGCCTTGAACAAACGGATCAAATATCTTCTTTTGTTTATCTTTTCCAATCCCTGGTCCATTATCTTGAATACAAATCGTTAATGAGAGTAGTCGCTTCTTTTCATTATTATTATTATTATTGTCCTTACAATGATAACTTATTGCCAAGTCTTCCTTTTCATCAAAACTTTCATCAGCTGCTAATACACCACTTGTATCTGGTGCAATTATTATGCTACTATTAGCATTCTTGATTCCAATTAAACTAGGAGTTGATGAGCCAATTCGGTTATTCTTTACATATTCAGATGTTGGCCGTTTCTCCACAAGAGATAGAGAAGTTATAGATGATGAAGGAGAAGATCTTGTTGACGATTCGGGTGCAGTAAAATACATGCGTACTTGAATTCTATCACCCTTTGAACAAAATTTAACACCATTTGTTAAAAGGTTAACCATAATTTGTAAAATTCTTGTACCATCACCTTTAAAAATAACTTTTTTTGCAATTTCTGGTGTCAGCATTTCAATTTTAATTCCTGCATCAGATGCAGATTTTTCAATCATTTTATCAGCTTGAACCATAACATCAGTTATTGTACAATCAATATATTCAGGTACCATACCACCAGCTTGTCCACGTGAAAACATTAATAAATCTGTTAAATGTTTTAATAAAATTTCACCAGATTTTGAAACTCCATCTAAATTTGTCTTAATTTTATCAAGATCCATTTCACAACGACTTATTTCTGTAAGTCCTAATATTGCATTTAATGGTGTACGTAATTCATGACTAACATTTGCTAAAAACATTGTCTTTGACTTATTTGCATTTTCTGCTTCAATTTTTGCTTGTTCCAATTCTCTTGTTCGATCCCTTACCCGATCTTCAAGTGTTTCATATTGGGCTTGTAATGCTGAAACCATATCATTATATGTCTCTGCTAAATCTGTAACTTCATCACGAATCCATACTTTTTTTAATCGTACCTTTGATATTGGGAATGGACCTGGCCTTTCAACATCTAAATCAATTTCTTCATCAGATCCATCATCACCATGTAAAGATTTTTTTGGTACCGTTTGTGTTGCCTTTCTAATTTGAATTAACCCCCGTGTCGCAAAATGAACCATTAAAAATGTACACAAGCATGCACATACACAAACGACAACACCAGTAATAACATAAACTTTTGTTTCCTTCCTAAATGGTGAAAATACAATTTCCTTCTTTTGTTCAAATATAACAGCAAGTGCGGCATCGTGAATTGTAATCCATGCAACACCAACAGATGTTGATTCATTAAATGCCCGTATGCCTTGTAAACTTGCTGCAGATGTTTTCTTTGCTAATGCATCAGCTAAGAATGGTGCTTGTTCAATATTAATCTTTCTACCACGTTGAGTATCATCAGGCCAATCTAATAAGACTTCCAAGCTTGTAACTTGTGATAGTGGTGCATGTTGTGGATCTGTCGTAATCAACATTAATCCTGCAGGTGAGCCAAATTGCTGCATATCTGCAAGAGCAGCTTCAATTGCTTCTGCTGATGAGACAAATGTAACGTATCCAACAAGCAATGGACTACTATAATTTGAGCTAAAGGTAATTGGTAATGTTAAGGACAATATATTATCAACATATGTTGAATTATCATATCCAGAAGTAATATTACTACATCCAGCTTGAAATGGTCCCATCAAGGTAACGTTTGTTTCCAAATAATCATTGCTAGGATAAATTCCAGTATCGTCGGGACCGTTATCGATTCCGTTTTCTCTAGAGTCCAATGGGAAAAGTTGAGGTTGAATAGATTGGAAATCACATTCAGCCCTTGAATATGCAACTAATCCTTTAAAATCAGTATCATAAAGGACCGCTTCAATTAAATATGGAGCTTGACTAAAATAATTTGAAAAACTATTAGAAACTCTAGCAGTTTGACCATCATCTAATGAACCTGTAGATGTATTATATTGGCGCATAACAAAACCCAAATTGACTAGTAAATTTGAAATAAGTAATTCAGTTGACCTACTCCTGATCAATTGTTGAATTTGAAGGGACTTTAACAGGGCAACTTCCGAAAGTTGTTGACGTTGAAGATCAAGGATATAGTTTCGATTGGTTGTAGCCGTCACCGAACAGACAACAACAGTTGCAATAATAAGAAATACACAAACAATAATAGTCAATTGCTGTCTTATCCCCAACCTAAAACCCATAGGTCGCTTCCATATCGACGAAATTGGTTTCATAGCCAAAGTCTCTTGTTGTTGTTATTGACTATCTTCTTCTTCATTGGCTAGCAATTGGGTTCTTTTTCTTTTCTGTTTTTAAATAATGACAATTGACCTACTCCAAGCCGAAACGTTTTGCTCTTCTAGAGGTAGTTTTGCTGCTAGACTTGTAGTTGATATAAAAAGAGGAGTGGGATGAGTGGATTTCTTTTTCCCAATATTTCTTTTTTTCCTCTTCTTTGGAATTTCCCTTTGAGGACATAGTGCCGCACAAACTAGTCTACAACTGACAGTTTTGGATAATGGCTACGCTGATCATCAACGACGATAATAATAGCTAAACAGTGGATTAACGTCGATGATTCATTTTGAATAATTTCCTTTTCAGCCGGAAAAAAAACTAAGACCCCGCTTTGTTTTCAAACTTGGTGAGAGATCCTCGGCTGCCCAAACATGGTAAAAAACCCAATTGAAAAACCACTTTCATTTCCTAATTAGGCATAGTCTCAAATAATTGTTTTAATTTAGTGCGGCTTAAAAGATTTCTTAGCGCCGGATTTCATTTACGATGCCAGCCTAAATTGTCCAATTCATCAATAATACTTATTTATGCGGTAACGGCATCAGCATGATCCACTTTATTCTTGGCATTACGAATGATCTACATTATATGCAAATTATAATAGAGTGAAGATTGCAAAGTAATTTCTTTTGATCTTGAATGTTGCAGTTAAGATGCTGATTTTTTTTTTCTCGGGGTTGCCAGGGCAACGCGAAAACCTTCAATGTCCCCCCTTTGAAAATTTCCTACTCGGCTCCCTTCCAATACAAAGAGGAGGGAAAAAAAAATACAACAGTATTATACCGTATCTGGGACTTGATTATGGCTACGGAATTAAGCGATAGGGCAATGTAAGTAACGTCAAAGAATATGATTGCTTTTTGTACTGACGAATTGTGTGGCGTTTTATAGAATAGAGTCTATACCAGTTGAACGGGTTCAAATCGATTCCTCTGTAAGTGTTAAAAGAAGTCTGTTTAAGAAAAAACTTGTTTTTCTAACGTATACAAAGGCGGCATTACAAATTATACGCCATGGATCGGAATCATTCCCAGCAGCAGTAACTGGAGAGTTACTCGGTACTGATATAGATGGGATCCTTCATGTAACATACTCATTCCCATTCCCTACACCAGAGAATGCAGGACAGACATCATCATCGAATGACAATGCACATATGGCTAGTCAACCTTTATCTAAGATCAATTCACGATATTCTGCAGAAATGATCAAACGACTGAGTACTATTAATGTTGAACCCAATAAGGTTGGATTTTATCTTAGTAGCTCATTGGGGAGCTTTTACAATTCACTTACGGTTGAAACATTAATTGGGTATAATCGTGAGTGCGAAAATGGATCAATCATTATTGTTTTAGATCCTACTAGATCATGCCTTTCTGGATTAAGCCTTAAAGCTTTCAGACTTAGCAAATCATTCCTTAAAGTTCAAAAAGGTGGGAAATTTACTACAGAAATACTTGTTGCAAATAATCTTACATATTTGGATATTTTTGATGAATTACCTGTTGATGTGGTTAATTCACACCTTGTGAATAAATTAATTTGCAAATTAGATGAAGAAGATTCAACATTAAGTCCAGATTATCAAGATGTATTAAATGCATCAATTGATCCATACTTGGAACAGAATGTTGAATTAATTCTTGATTCTGTTGATGATTATTATTATGATCAAGGAAATTATCAATATTATCAACGACAAGTTACACGTGAAAAAGCTAAAATTAATCAATGGATTGCAAAAACAAAATCTGATAATGTTAATAGACAATCAATTGGACAACCATTATTATCACTTGATGGTTGGAAACAACAATTTAAATTACCAACTGAACCATCAAGACTTGAATCTCTTTTAATCTCTGGTCAATTAGGTCAATATTGTTCACAAATTGAACAATATAGTGCAACTATTGGTCCAAAACTTTTTGGTATACAGAAAAATATTGCTTCTCAAAATTAGAAAAATTTTATATAATGTATTAAAAAAACTGAAAAGAAAAAAGTCTAGATATATATATATATATTAATGCTTTTTCTGTGAATATTTTTTTTTTTTTTTTTAATTTCCTAGCTGCTCAAATTAAGGAATAGAAAAAAAGGACAAAGAAGAAGAAGAAGAAGAAAAAAAGTAAAACCATTGTCATTATAAAAAAGGCGAAAAAATAAAAACCTAGTAGTAAATAGCACGGAAAGACAAGCCCCGGGCGCCGAAAAAATTTGTAGAGACCGAAAGAGAAAGAGAGAGTAAGGCAAAAGAAAGAGAAGAGAAGAAGGAAAAGGAAAAAAAAATCACCCCCCCAAAAGAATAGTCGAATCATAAAGGCATAACAAAGAGAGTGATATGAAATAAACTTAAGAAAAAAATTTTGAGCGATATTAAGGGTTTGTGTTGCAAAAAAACGAGGAGCATTATGATGATGAATAATGATGCAAATGAAAAGGGGGGGAAAAAAAAAGGTAATGGAAATCATCCTATATCCACGGACTCACAGCAATTGATGAGGGACCAGTACTAGCACTAAATCCACACATGACACTCTCTGAAAATGATCTTTGAATTTCATGGCCTCTAGCCTCAGAATATCCACGAGGTCTCTTATTATTACTAGCCCTTCGAGATTGCCTTGAAGGTTTCGTCTCATTATTATTAGTCTTGATTAGTATTGATTCATTATCATCACCACCACCACCACCATCATCACGTCGACGTGAATCACTTTCATGAAGAGAAAATCCTCTTCTTGCACGTATAGGAGCACTAAGAGGAGTCATTATCGGATTAACTTCATCATCATCATAATAAGATGATGATTGATGATAATTATCAATTGCACCAGCGCTTCTCTGAACCCATGCATCTTGTTCAAGTGAACTAGTCATTAAAGTAATTTTTGGTTTGGCAGATATATTTCCAAAACATGTAAGGCCTGCTTTTAAACGTCTATTCCATTCCATTAATTGATAGATAAAGTTCATATTTGGACTAATTATTGGAGCCTGATCTTTAACCCATGAATATGCCTGATTGACATCCCAATCTCGAAGCCTCATTACATAGGCAATAATTAATGTTGGAGAACGTGACTCACCACATAAACAATGGACAAGTACTTTTTGTCCTGCTTTTATAGCATTGTACATTGCAGTTGTCAAATGGGCAAAATCTGTAGCAATAGCGGAATTATGTTGCCATGGAATATGTAAATACTCTGGCTGAGTTGCTAGCTCAATATCAGATAATGAAGAGTCTGAAATGTTATCACATGTATCATTTGAGGAACTTTCAATCCCATATGATGAAGAAAGTGATGCTACTGATGATGTTGGAGATGGGCCAATATATGGATTTGCAACTTCTTGAGCCACATTCACTATAACATCGAATTGAGATGCAATTTGCTTTGTAGGTTCAGAGAACAGATATAGTCCCGGAAGAATGCAGATGGGGCCATTTAAAAAACTTGACTTTTTATTATTATTGTTGTTATTCGTTGTTGTCGATGTTCGAGGAGCAGCATTGTTTGTATCGCCAAACTCGTAAGATTTAAACTTTTGTTCACTGTCATAAGTACCGGTCACCGTTGTGGTCTGAGAAACGATATCTTGTTGTTGTGGTGAGGGAGTCGTCAAAGTTGGAGCTGATGCTGAGTGAGGTGTTCTATAATGACCAACAGCAGGAGGACCACTAGCTAATGATGTTGTTGTTGTTGTTGCTGCTATCGTTGTACTACCTTGTTGCTGAGCATTTAAAGATAAGGAACGAGAATGAGGTACAAAATTCAATGAAAGCTTTTTCGTGTTACGAGTACGTCTTGTTGCGAACCCAATTGTAAGTCCATTATCAGTCAAAGAGGAGGGGCCACTACCACCATCTGGAGGCGACAATTGATTGAGGGACATAAAGCCTGCTAGAAGAGGGGCGGGGGGGGGGGAGGTGACAGCCCTCTGTCTAAAATTTTATCCTGTGGAGGACGAATATCTCGTATTCCAGGAAGAACTGAATTTTTGCAGAGAATGAGAGAGAGAGAGAGAGAGAGAAAGAATAAAATGCAAAAGTTGAGTTTAGGTAGGGAAGTGGTTAGCTCTGAAGCATTCTTGCTTTCTAGGGTCCTGTAGGTTTTTTCCCCCTCTGTTGGTATAATAGATTGGATTCCCCTCCCCCGGTCTAGCCTCTCCCCTTTTTCTTTTTTCTGCCCTTTTGTTTTGGGCCTTATCCCGATGTGCCTGGCGGCCGCATGCTTTTTCGTCAAAACGAGTGAGAAATGTGAGAAACTATCAAGCTTTTCGTTGCTATCACTATACCTAATTGGGGCTAGTGGAAGTCTAGACCGGTCTTTTTTCTTGTAAAACTTTCCCTCGGTCCCTGACTACTTTGACAATGATCCAATTATTAAATCCCTCCCCCCTTTATCGTGAAAAAAAAAACTCTCATTAGTCTATTTACTTTAAATTTTTTTTTTTTTCTGGGCCACATGCACTATGACCTGATTGACCCATCATATGCGGCTGGAGTTTTTTTTTCATCTGTCATGTTTCCCCACCATGAACAAAATTTATTACGATATATAGCTACTGTAAATCATCATCATCGTGCACGTACGTAAATTTAATCTATCTAGAGATGCTTCTTTTTTAAATGAGGGGGGGAGGGGGGTGGGAATCTAGAGGGCAAAATAAACAAAACAAGAAAATGAGAGAAAAGAACCTTAACTGATTTAAACTAAAAACTAAACTCCCAAAACACTCTCTCTACTCCTGATCTTCGTTTTTGCTGTCTCTGGGTAATGTCCCTATCTTGTGCGGCGCGCGACATTTCTTTGAGAAGATCATTGAATGAGGTCGTCTTCTTGCGCCGCTCATATCTGTACGAACTGGTGGTGGTGTTGACTCGTCATGCATAAAAGATCGACGCCGTAGACAAGACGAATCAAGATAATCCAGCTCATCCTATATATCTAGAAAACTTGTTCTTGGTCTAACCACGCTTTGATATTCTGCTTGTTCCATTGGTCTTTCTCGGTTGCTGTAATGTGAAAATCGAGATATTGGAGTTTCCATCATTGCAGAGATTCTTCTTTGTCTGTTATTATTGCCTTGCAAGGTCTCACTGCTTGAAACACCCTCGAGCCTTGATCCATATCTGTTATTACCCCCCGCCACCACCACCTCTTCTTCTTCTTTAACTCCTTCGTCTCTTAATATGAAAGAACTTCTCCGAAGACGTGCAGCTGCGCTCTCTGATACAGGAGGCGGGCTACTATAAAACATGCGATATGATCTACTACTTGCACTTGCAGGCGTTGCTTCTGTTCTTTGCACATCATCTTCTTGAAAACTTGTTGATCCCGTACTCCTAAGCCTGCTTGACGTACGAGACCTTTCCAATGACCGTGACGGAACTGGCAACGGAGACCTCACAGATGTAGCTCGTCTTAATAGTGAGTCTTCTTGACTTTGTCCTGTTGTTGCTGATAATCCCAGTGCCAAATTTATGAGGCCTTGCATCATAGATTCCGCTTGATCTTCCGTTGGGCTGGCTCCTGTACGGACACAAGTGTAGATATCCTCACACGTGAGCATCAGGCTTTGTAGTCTCCTATTGATGGGAGCCGGCATACTGCGACCTGCGTATTCTAGCACATCCTTGGAAATTTCAAGGGTTCTGTCACCACCATTAGATAATGATGATGACCTCGATGCGTATCGATTCTCTTCCATGCGATCAAGCCGTTGCCGTAAATCTTGCAATTCTTTCCACAAAGCTTCATCAGATGTACTTGACTCTGCATCCCCTAATTTCTTTTCAGACGTGCTACGACTAGATTCTGATGGTGGTGAACTTGGTGGAAAATCTCCATCATTCTTGTCCAAAAAGTGTCTTTGAGGATGGTCACTGCCACTATGTACTCTCCCACTATTTGATTGTGGAATTGAGCCTTCTATTGAGTTGACATTGTCACATCGATATTCATCAATGTCGCGTCCATCACCCTTTATATCTTGGACATGATTTGGCCTGTCATGATAGTAAGACCCTCGCCTCGGTAAAGAAGACCAAATGGCAGCAGTATGTACCTACCATAAAAAAGTTAGTTTTGATGCTTCCTCTTTACCTCAAAAGCCCAACATACATCTCTCTTATCCATACTATCGCGTAGCATCTGGGGTGGATCTTCACCCTTAGACATTACGTCTCCTTCCTCAATAAAGAAAATTAATATTAAACGTAATATTTGGCAACCTTTTCACATGTAGTCACGTTTAGTTGCCTTGCTCTGTGTGAAGATGAGTATTGATTGATCTTGGCTTTTTGTTTTGTTTACAAACTTTAATAGAATGGTTTGGGATAAAGAGAACGCGTCGAGAAATCCAAAGGCAGTCAAAACAAAATCAAAACTCCTAAAACCATCCACACTTTGATGATCTTTTACATAAATCCAGTTACCCACTAATCTAAATTCGGCAAAGTCGAAACATCATATGTGGCTGAACTAAATACTATTTTGATTATAAATAGGAGTGCATTTTCCTGGTGTATTTATACTCTTTTTCATCCCCAATGGACGACTTGTCTTTTGAATCGGTGGATCGACAACTCGATCTACTACTAAATACAGTCACAGAATCCGCCTCGGTTAATGAACCCAGTATATTTGGCTCGAAACCTAGTTTGCCTGGTCTTCACAGGTTAGACGGTCTATTGGAGCCTCACTCTTCGAAATTCTCTTCGTTGCTCTTGTGCACGTTCAGTATGTCATTATAAGTTTGGAGCTACAGTCAAATGAGGTTTTTTTTAGCTAATCTCCAAAGCAATACTATCTGGCAAGCAACGGGGTCATCTCTTAAAGTCGAGGATTCTTGTCTTTTATAAACCAAAGGTTACTGCTCTCCTTGCACAGTTCCTTGCTGTAAAAGAGCCTGGAATGCTTGATGGAAACAACAAAATTGCTTGGCGAATTATTGACAACTGTTTACAGGAAATCCCCAAGTCATGGTTTTTAGAAGGCTTCGAACCATCTGCAATGATGTTTGAACTCATTCTGATCATCATTCAAAGTAATGACGATGCTTTGATACCAAATAGTGTCATAAACTTTATGTTGAATTCTATCGACATATTTCTATCTTTCGACTGTGAAGCATGCATTGATACTTATCTTTGTGTAGCCAGAACTGCTATACAACCGAGAAATGCATCTTCATTGGGCGAGAAACTTTGTTTAGCGATTGGTAGGTACTGAACAGACTTGCTTATGGTGGTTCCTTTTGGGCTCTAACAGAAGGGTGGATAACGAACTAGCCTCCTGTGGATCACTGGAAAGATTTCTATTAGTCAGTCATGCGAGCCAGTTTTCAACCAAACTGGCTCTTATATATGATAGTGCGTTCATGGTGACTACTGTCGCTCTAGCTATTCCTTTTGAATCATTCTCTATTTCGACACTACCACATAGTGAGCTGATACAATGGAGGAAAAAAGCATAATTCACTCAGCCATCTAATGCCCTTTTTTTTTTTTTTCCTAGGATCTTTGAAAGAGCTTTGCGATTGTCTTACTGATCGAGAAACTCCAATAAAAGTCAAAGAACAGGTTTCCGAGTCTCTCTGTTTGTCATGGCTCGCAAGCCAATCTAATCGGTGAATTATTCTTACTTCAATTTCTGTTTGGCTTTCAAGTCGACTAATTACGACCATTCAAGGTCGCATTCTGTAGTATCGGATGACCTCTTGGCACATGCTGTAATGGCTCATGTATCTTGTCAAGATGCAATTTGCTGTTCTGCTGCAGCATTTCTGTTTGTGGGATTCTTTGTTTCAGATTGTGGTCTAACTGGAAAAAGCCCATATGAGAGCAATAAGCTTCTTATGGGTGTTATAAAGAAGTATATTTGGAAGCCAGGAAAACAAGACGTTGATAATCTCGCAAGATTTATTAGTAGATCAGAAAAATACTTCATGCCCTGGATTTGGGAACAGTATTCAGATAATATGGAAGTCGTCATGGATATCGTAGGTCCTAAATATCATACAGAGTCATCAATTGCTGTTAACGTGTGATTTCTAGACCTTATTGTGGCTCCTCAGTAAGCCTCTTTTCTCCGATCAAGATCTTAACTTAGTATCCTCTAAGTCCACCAGGGTCCTACATTCATGTCTTCTCTATATATGCTCTGAAACCTACGATATTCCAATGGTGAAAAGGATTGCTCTAAAACTCGCAACAATTTTAAGTAAAATGCAGCAAAGTAAACTGTACAGCCTGGACAAGAATCCTTCAGCTGATAATCTAGCGGATAGTGTTTTTTCGATTCTGTTATTTCTGGTTTTGAAGGATAACGATCCCGAGAGTTGTATATCTGCCTTTGTGGACCTGCTTTTTCTTGCAAAGCCCGAGATGGTACAAATGGTTACCAATTCGGATCATTTTGTTTACCAGTTCCATCAATTGCTGGATGAGTTTATTAGGTGCGGCTAATTTTGTTGCAATTTGTACTTGAGATGATTAAAACACGCTTCTGACGTTATGTGTCTAGAGGAATCTCTTGTTATGCAATTACTGGTGATTTTCGCACTTTGCATGTGCAGGCATCTCTTTTGACCTGCATAACGCTCAAGAATCGCAATATAGGTTCGTTCAAGAAAATGAGGTCTCAACAAAGAAAAATTTTGCTCCAACTAATATTTGAAATATTTAAAAGCTTTGATTTGTGTTCAAAAGTCAGCACATGAACATGTAGTATCCTTTGTGAAGTCGATACTGAGTGATTCATCTAGGATTGAACAAGATAGCCAAGTCGTGTTATTGATGGTCTCTTGCACCCAGTTTCTCTGTTGTGTAGAAAAAGGGGTATCGTCAATTCTTGACAAAAGCTTGCGTGGAAAACTCGTATCTTTCTTTGCACAAAAAAGTGTGGGAAGTTTAGGATTCGGTGGGCTTTTCATTTTGGTGATTTGTTTGAACATTGACTGATTTGGTTTCTTTTGCTCTTTTTTTTTATTTTCGGTTCCTTTGTTTGCAGCGGTCTTTGTCCTTCTTGTTGATACACATTGCGTTATAGATACCGATCCCGGCAACGATACCTATTTTGATACCTTTTATCTTTGTCAAGATTACATTGTATGAATGATGCGCTTCTTTTAACTTATGGAATGGCTGGACTGACTGGATTCAAAGCTTGGCCATACCCCGATGACTGATATTGCCTGCATCACGATGTCTGTAATCCTTTCAAGGACTACTGAAGAAGCAAGTAGGTCCCAAGCCACAGCTTATGATGTTGTCTTGAGTCTAACGAAAAAAAAAATTGTTAGGGTCGATTCTAATGCAAAGCTGGTGGAATTTGGACATGTGTATCCAATCCATTCTGTTTGCTGACTCATGTAGCATTATATATCTGTGGCTTACTCTAAATGTGAGGTGGCAGGCTGTTTTGAATACTTGTTGGAGACAAATTTAACAATCAATAGCTGTTACGTTACAATTGCGAATGGCAGGCAGAGTTAGTGACGACATTGAAGTTGCGGAAAATTTACATAATTGAAACGCTTAGCAATGGGATTGATCGTCTATTGAAACTTGCCAATGAAGAGAAGGGGGACAATAGAAATTCCTGCTTTGAGTCATTACAAGCTGCAAAGAAGCTACACATTTTAAATCAAATATTGATGCAACTCGTTGATAATGTTGAATACCTTAATCAAATTATACCCAAGTGTATATCCAAGGATATGATGATGACATCACCAGATTTATCTACGGCATACAGTTGGAAAATGATTTCTGATACCAATATGACATGTTTAATGCCTTCAGTAGAGTGAAGAAGATAAAAATAGTCTTTTTCTTTTTTTTCTTTTCTTTTCTTTTGAAATAGCACAAAAAAGTAAAAACAAAAGCAATATAAACTCCATAAATATATGCCATTATGACAAAACTTGTAAAAGAAACACATAATTTATTTAAATTAATTCTCTCGAGGAGTAGCACCAATAGCCCAACCAATACCACTTGCAAAGAGGTTTGAAAGTTGATCTTTTTTACCTTTAATTTCATGACTATTAATATTTGGTAAAAATGATTTCTTCCATGGAGCATCATCAAAATTATCTTGTTGCCTGTTATTATCTTGTTGATCTTGTAGCTTTGGTTGTTGCTGTTGTTGTTGTTGTTGTGTATGATCGACAAATGCAGACGCTGATGAAGTTAGAGCTCGTGCAACATCAGAAGCCAAAAATCCATGACGATGATCATTCTTATTATTATTATTTTCGCGCATTCTTTCATTGTCCTTTTCATTACCCCTTTCTCTTAATTGTTGATCAACAAATTTCCATGAATTTAAAACCTTGGCAAGATTTTTAGGTTCAATAATTGATAATGTACGCTCAAGTAGTGATAATTCATCCTCTAATATTGAAATGGGTAATCTCTTAATATCTTGATGACCATAACATCCAACATTATAGCAAGTCTTGTAAATTAAATCATAATTTAATAACATGACTGGATCAGTATCTTGTTTATTATTAGAGTTGTGTAAAGGAATCAGTGCATCTTCACATAGTCTCAGTGCCACAGGGAATGCATTAGCTTCAAGAGCATATTGCACACAAAGGGCAGTAATTCTAACATCAACTTGCTTTCGATATTCATCACGATCCAATCCAATTAGTAATTTATGAGCTGCATTTATAAGTTCCTGATGTCGCAGATATGCTTTGGAATCATTGCGAAATAAAACAACAAATACATCTAATGGATCTTCCATTGATCGAATTTGTACTGGTAATAACTCATCACCTCCCTGATTACTTTTATTGATATTGAATCTTGATAATGAGTCCATCGCATCAACTAAATTGAATGCCCTCGTCAACTCAGATGACGAGGAGAGTGGTGCATTAAGAATCATAATCCTATAAAGAGAGACAACCTCGTTAGTCAATAAGATAAAAGAAAAGCTATTCTGAACTGTGCCACACAAACTAACGTTGATAATGCATCCTTTAGACTCCCAGACTTGCTCGATAGATTTGTAGCATTATTGAAATACTCTCCAAACTCAGTCAGAATCTCCTGTTGCAGCAGTTTCTCATTTAGAGGCGGCTGCGGCACATCAACGTAAATCTCGCGTAAAAGTTTAAACTCTTTTTTATTCCCTTTTGTTAGTGCCGAATATTATTAGGCTTGAGGGGATCTTCTTACCTTTCGCATCCATCAAAGCACGTAAAAATGCAATTTCGATTTCCTCATGAGGTATATTTCCGAAAACCTTGCCAGTATCCTTGAGCCAGAATAGTTGACTCCTCATATCTTTCCAAGATACTTTAGTTGATCCTGAACGGAGGAACCTTCGCATTGTAATAAATTGTGTGTGTTCATCAGCAAAGAATCGTAAACGAACAATTGGCAGTAAAGAGTCAGCAAAATCACATTGAGATAGAATTTTTCCCGATTTCACTAATTCCGAAAGCAACTGGATATTGCTACCGTTAGAAGCCAGTAAGCCAGCATAAGGATAATCACCACTGAGATCAGGTACAGCATTGTCCTCAGAGGTTGGGGGAAACATGTCAATCAACCGGTTGACAATAATCTCCATACTTTCCCACGTCTTTTCATTAGCCACATTTAATAATAATGCTGAAGGGGTATAAGTATAACATAAACGTATCATACATTTCGCATAACCTGCTTCCTCGGTCTTAGGAATTCTCCAAGACTGAGTAAGGATTCGAGCACATGTAATATGACTTTTGCAGAATTCATACAGATGATCCCAAAACACTTTACCAGAACCAGTATAAGTAATGTAAGGTAATATTAACTCTGTAAGATCGCGTAATAGAATATCGCTAAGGGGATCAATATCACTCTGTGAACTTTCATATCTCGATAAAAGAAAATCAATAGCATCAGATGCAGCTAGTTGGCTGAATTCACCAAGAGTCATTTCAACAAACCCATAGTAATTCTTCCATTGTTGTAGTACACATGCGAAAGCTGATGACCATTTATGCAAGGATGAAGGTAAACGAGGATCAGACAATATCTTAATAACCAGATCTAAATTTCCTACTTCATGATCCACTCTCAATCCGCGAGTCTTAAACCACCAAAAACTAAGTCCTTCAAAGGTTCTAAGATCGTTACAAGATTCTAAGGTTTGACTGCTCCTTGATCGAATCTCTGTTGCATATTGCCCTATAATCTCTGGAGGCCAGGATGAAACATCGAGATAAACGTCAGGAAATGATTCACTTTCCGCATCTTGCTGGGTCCCTTCAGATACTAGGCCTTCAGCTCGGCGTATTATGCCCAGAACCAGATCTATATATGTGTTAGGATCCTCGATTTCCGGCAGAATGTCCAATAGTAAAGCCAAAAGTAGTCTGGCCTCATCACTGTCAGGATTCCACGCTTCAACGACAAATTTAAGCCCTTCTATATTGCCCTTCGATGCTAAATCTGATGATATGATCCATTGCTTGTCTCTATCTAAGGATGTCATAATGGATGATGCCGGTATGCACAGCGCGGCTGGCTTTTGTTCTCAAACGACTGCTTGGGTATTTTCGACTACTACGACCTTAAATCATCAACAAATGCGAAACAAAACATAAATAACATTCTGCCATTTTATATATATTAATGTACATTACTTTTTAAACCTCTATCAAAAACAGAATTCATATCATTTTTAATAATTGTTGGCCGAGTAGCAGTTGCATGCGATCCAACTCGCGTTGGTATTCCTCCTTGATATCTTGCAGAGTGAATATTCGGCGCGTCGACCGATCAGCTATTAATTCAAAGTTAATTCAAAGTTGGCCCTAATATTAGACATGCAAACAAATTATTGTAAGCTCACCTAGTTGTAGTTGGCTTTTATGCCGCTTGGACACTTCATCGTCATGTTTTGATCGATGCCACGAAGGTCCAAATACCCAGGCATCCTTTGGGTCATCTATGCAAGATAGCACATTTATAAGTGTGAGGTATCCATTAGTGATATCAACCTCGTCTACACTAAATTCATCTTGTACTGTAACTGCATTTCGTAAATAGCACAGTCGAAGGTACAAGGCCTCAGCAGCTGCACGATAATCACCATGTTTCAGCCGCCAACAATACAAGACCTTGTAAATAGACACTTTAGAGTCTCTTGCAGATGCGTCTAATGCTTTCCGTTGCAAACATTCATCAACCGCTTTCTGGAACCCTATAAATGGATACTGTAGTAACCTCTTTGCAACCCCTTTATTGCAAACTTGTTCAACAAACACTGAGATTGCCTCTGGGGCGCTATATTATCAAAAAGCAGAAATTAGCATGACAATTTTTTTCTTCTCCAGAAAATTCAAAACTTACCTATCTGGCCCTAAAAGTAGGAAGGCTGTATATGCCTTATCATAATCTGAACAGTATATGCCTGTATAAAACAGTAATATATTACTTTTCTTGAGCTCTTCCGGGTCACCTGTAAGCTCCATAGCTGCCAAACTAGCAAATTCTACCGCTAAAGAATATTGTGAATAATACGAGAATAAGGATGCTGCATGGCGGTAAAATGCTGGTAAACC
Organism: Trigonopsis californica; assembly: GCA_030574475.1. Classification (NCBI taxonomy): domain Eukaryota; kingdom Fungi; phylum Ascomycota; class Trigonopsidomycetes; order Trigonopsidales; family Trigonopsidaceae; genus Trigonopsis; species Trigonopsis californica. Next base: position 27,815 of record JAJMFC010000095.1, read on the forward strand.
TTTGGCCAAAGAGCCCTCAACAAACAAATCAGGATAGAGAACAGGCAATTCGTCTCGTGGAGGAGGTAATTGATCTAGTGACTTTATGCAAGACAATTGATCTTTACCTTGTTGATCATCGGAAAGCTCTAAAGCAATTTTTCGAATTAACAGACCAGCAACGGAATATTGCTCAGAGAGCATATAAGCTCGAGCCTCGACATATGCAGCAACAGCCAAACAAGGTGATAAATATGGAAGGAGTTCAATACTGTTGGAAGAACGTTTAGCAATAACTTTTGCAATGCTTTCGGTTAGAGCAAGATCAACGCCCAAGCCAATCTTCGAAAGACTAGTTGCGACGGCATCAGTCAGATCAGAAATGTCAGACGGAAAAGATATTTCACTGACTAGAAAGTCCAAAACAGTAGCGTTATGAATTTGAAATTGCTGCCCATCTGACTCTTTCATCTGCAGTCCTTGGACCTGCTTTACCAAAGAATCTTCAGCGGAAGTTCCGTTCTCGCCATCGGTAATCACAAGTGTAGTAGTCATTTTGCAAAAGCAGAGATAGTTTCGCAATACATTGAGGAAAGATGAATAGAAAAAGCAGGCATCTTCAGTAGATAAATCAGGAATACTGTCATCATATACAATCAAGAATATCAGAATTGCACATAACAATTCGCAATAGTTGAAGGAAACCTCAAAGACTCCATTTGAGATGAATCGTAGAGGGAACGTTCCAGGGATCAATTTTGAACCATCCCAAAGATGATTCGAAAGGGATGCTTCTAGAATAACAGTTAATGATTCCTTTAAAGTCGAAAGTTCTTGTAGTGAATCCAAAAGATCAACGAGAGGTTGAGAAGAGAAATCTGATCCTAACGTTGCATCCAAAATATTCCACATTCTTTCTTCGGGCCCGAAAACCGGTTCCTCTAACGCATCTCGAGATATACTCTCAACTAATTGCAGCAAAATTCTCGATTCGAGGCTTCGTAGAAATTGAAGAATAAGGTACATTGACATGGAAGCACGTTCATATTTGATTCCTTTAGAGGATAGGATGCTCGAATTGGAATTATTTTCATAAAGACTTTCTATAATTGTAGCTTTTCGCAATATAGAAAGAGACGAAGCTTTCATGATCCAAATATGTCCTGAAGGACTTATTGCTAAGCTGAGAGCTTCATTGCCTGTTTTTCCCAATTCTAGGCATAGGCGTTCAAATCGTGACCATTGGAGGGCAAGATCTCGATTATAAGATTCAAAATCAGACGTTTCAAGGGAATTGCCAGGCCTTATCGTAACAGCCGCACCAACCACCTGGGCAATTGTCCTTTTTAGAGTCGCTAATGACATGGATTCGAATCCACTAATCTTCTTGCTATTGGGGTAAAAATGTTTTAAGTATATTGGTAGAGCAGTCTCGATGACATTTCGTGCAATATAATCCGGCCGAAAGAGTTTTTCTGCATAATAATCAGAAATGCTCTCTGAAGATGTCCCAGAATGAGCATCCGGTATAAAGCTCTTCCTCCATCTTTGCCCGGAAGAGAACCTCCATGTTGATGAGTTGACATTCTCTAAAGAATCGGGCTGAAAGACCAGCTCAGCTACAGATGAGCTGGTACTACTCTTCCAAAGAATCCATAAAGATATTGATTTACCGTTGGCAGGCCTCAATCTCATGTCGGCAACTTTCCACACAGAGTGCTCATCAGGCACCTGAAGAGTAATACAATCATCATGATGTAGATCCTCCAACGCTGCTTTGCCATTCTCATGAGAAAACCGCCATAGCTTTATTTTGCCATCTCCCAAAGGAGAAAATGTGACGAGAAACGTATTTCCAAATTGTGAAGTAACTGAAGATATGTAACGTGTCTGTGAATATTCGAGGAAATACTTTCTATTCGGGGTTGGGGTATCGTTAATGAGAGTATATTCGCCAATTTGATCAAGCGTATGGAGATTCCAACATTTCAAAGACATGTTAATAGAGACAGTGACAAGAAAGTGCCCAATGTGTTCCATAGATAATACAAGGTTTGAAGATATCTTGGGATGATTTGGGACGCGATCAGACATGGACCAAGGAATGAGCCGCCTGCTAAGAGAAGCAATATAACTTGAATCATTGAATACTTGGGATTCGAAGGCTGTAGTTCAGAAGGGGGTTAGACAAGGTTAAGAAGAAAGTGGAGTATTAGAACGCGATACTTACGGGCCCTAAGATCAGATCGGGATAATAAAGCCAGACCTCCGTCCTTGAGACTCACGACAAAACTTTTGGGGGATAAAGGATAAAAATAAAATGCCTCTCGTAATCCAAAAAGGCTAACATCTTGTTGACGGAATATATTCTCTAAGGAATCGAGTGATGCCATGTCTTCAATTGCGCTTAGATCATCAATAGAGAAATCAAAATCGTATAGAACATTCTTTCGAGACAGTGCAAGGCCAAAAAGACGATTTCCGACTGAAAATATGCATGTACAGTCTTTGTCGACCGGGTAAAGAAAATCAATATGAAGTTCCCTAGAATTATTGTGAGTTGCTGATATCAAATGTAAAGACAATGTTTGACCATCATTGATGAGCCTCCAGACAACTGCGAGTGATTTGAATTCATCTTCATCTTCAAGAAAGACGACAGAGCTCTTGGAAGCTAAAGTTTTCTTGAGAATGTCACTTCTTTCTCCATCATTGGACGTTGTAGTCTCTGTCTGTTCCTGATCCCATGCAGAAAGATTTGCTTGGGGTACCTTGAGATGTAAGGGTCTTTGGCTACCACGAAACGAGTCAATAAAGGCAGGAACCTCCTTGTATTCATGTAGAGATCTGGTTGTCATCTCACACTAACAAGTCCGTCTGTCTCTCTGTCTGTCTGTCCAAGAAACTGGTTGGAAAGTCTGATTTGGGTTAGATGACTATCCCCGGGACATTTTGTCAACATAAACTCCACGACTCAAAGTTGTAAACCTTGGTTAACGGATTTTGTAGCGAAAATTCAATTATTTCCGCCTAGTTCAGAAAAAATAACCTCTACGTTTTATCGATTTTTACCTTATGAGGTTTTACTTGCAGAGTTTTTCGAGTCAATATTTAGTTCTGAATGGAGATATCCAGATTACCCCTTGCTTTTTCCTTACTGTTTAACCAGATATCAATGTTCTGTCGATAGCTCCTTATAGTTCTGTATATTATGTTTTGTCTATATGTTATTTGTCTCGACATAATCAGTATTACACTTCGCTATAAAAACAATCATGGGAAATTTCCTTCTCTATTGTACACATAATCACGTAAGCTAGTTAAAAAAAAAAAAATTAACATTATGAAAGTAGTTGAAGAATCAATTTGGCACCCTTATTTGAACCACTAGATGCTTCAATATTTTTGCGATTTTTAATAAGTAAACTTCGAAGAGGCGAAGATTCTTGCTTATCAAGCTTTTCCAATAGACTGACAATGACAAAAGATCCTTCACTGCAGGCCCATTCAATAGCATTAGGAAGAATTACATTTAACAGGATAATCCCAAAACCGAGTGGGGCATTTGCAGCCTCTACACTCTTGGTTGCATTATTCCAGTGACCTTCCTGAATAAGTGAACGAAGAGCACGAGGTGCAAATGACTGGTGAATACCATGGGCTTTATTAGACACATCCCCTTCAAAACTTTTAGCTACTGCATCCATTGCATTTTTCTTGTCTCCTCGAGCGAAAAGTATAACTTCTACAACACTTTGGAAACCAAGGTTACTCGTACATAGCACATTGCAACCTAGTTCCACAGCTGAAATCATAGCTGGCGAAAATGCTGTGAGAAGTTCTTCCCTTCTGACAACATCATCTTTCTTACTGGTCCCTGACTTCATCTCGATATAAGTATTTAACATAGCCTTTTGAGTCGGCGAAAAGTACCTTCCTGAAAGGCCGCAAAGAAGGAACATGAAAGGCCTTCTACCATACTTATCATTCAGAAGTTCTACCATCTTTTTGCTAAGATCAGAGAGAAAAGCCTTCGAAACGAGCACAGTGTCATCAACGACAGCAAAAATCGTAGTCAAAACATTATTTCCATAATCGTCCAATGCGAGCTTGACAGAATGAGTTTTTAATGATTTGATCATTATCTTTCTCTCCTTTGCATTTGCTAATGCAAGACAGATGCAGATAACCTGTGAACCTTCATCAGTATGAACCATTTCAGCTGATTGTTCCCCTATCAAGTCAATGAATTCCTCTTTCTCGGAGGAATCCATATTTTGAACATATTCAAGCATAACAGCATGGACTAAAGTGAATCCTATCGAACCTTTTTCCACTGCATTTTTAATAAGTCGGATCAAACTAGTCATAATAACATTCCTCTTTTCAGGAAGCTTTTTCAAAAGTTCCTTGAGATTTTGTGCCTCGCTTCCTGCATCCTTGAAGATAGAAAATTCAGAACCATAAAACTCACGCACAATCATTCGTCTTTGAGCTTCAGATGCGTATTCCCTATAAGCGTCTTCAATGACATATGCTCCTTCCTTATGTCTCATCAATTTTCGATAATTGCCGTGTAGTTCCTCCAACACTGCTTTCCGTGTCTCTTTTGATCCATAGTGTAAAAACTTGACGAGTAGATATTTTCCATAGCTGCTTCTAGCAAGGTTAAGATAGACACCTCGCAATTCCTTAGCAATCATTTGCCTCTTTGCATCATCACTGTATTTAAATATAGTCTGAATAACTCTAGAAGCATCGTGCTTTACAACTAGATCATTGATATTTCCTTTAGACAGCTTCCAAATCTCGTCAATGAGACGCTGTCGTTCTTCGGGTCTAACATCCCGTTTAACTCTCAATTTTTCCCAAAGTCCTTTGATTTCTGCGATATTGTGTCCATGAGGCTTTGATAATTTTCTTTGTTTGAGAAGCTCTCGTTGAGCTGCCCGACTCTCCTTTGTGCTTGCAGGAACCCGATCTTGGCCCTCATCAGCATCAGCTACAGGCTCGTCGCCGTCCTCTTGCACTAAACTGTCATCTGAATCACTTCGTTCTGCCTCATCTTGTGAAATACTGGATAAATCACTTTCTTCTAGTTCATCTTGTGAAAGACTAGATGAATCACTGGACTGCGAACTAGATGCCAGCTCATCTACTGGAGATTCCTCGGTAGTATCTTTTCTAACTTTGCCTGTAGGTCCAACAATGATCCCCGGTGCATTTTTCTTAGTATGTCCGTGCTTTGCAGCAAGAAAAGTGGGTGCTTTCCGTTTCAAAGATGCCATATCTTAATAGAGTTCTCTTCAAACGTTGATATAATTTTTATTTTTTTCACAAATTTTTTATTTTATTTTTTTCTTTTGGGAAGTCTACTTACCTAAAAGGGAATCAACGCCGCAGCGTTTCTACCCAACTGAACTTCAAAACATGTTAGGCATTTTGTTTTTTGTGAGCTGTAAATAACATTGTCATAAATATGCTATGCTACATTGTACGTACGATTGAATGCAATATCCCTTAATAATATTTAATATTCTACATTTTAGCCCTTCTACCGCACTAGTTCTGGTTCGTCCATCATTGAATGAATGAGAGCAAAAAACAATATTGAAAAGCGAGAGAGAATCAAGGATTCACATTCGTTTTCAATTTGTTTAGCTCCACAGTCATTATCCCCGTTTGTTAGTTTTCGCACTTGGAAAAGCAAGTACTATATATATAAATACAAGAAAAATAAAATAAAAAAAAATAAAAAATTCGTAAACCAAATTCAAAAAGATAAATCCCTATAATTTATCAAATCTCATATCAACCCCAGTTGTATATGAAAATCATCCTTTATATTGGGCACATTATGCGTGCTTTTTCAGCTTATGCCTTCTCATTGCAAGACAAATGTCATCATCATAAGTATTATCCATCGCTTTGGATACTTCCTCCTCTCCAAAGTAAAACACTTTAACCGCATTGCCATATCCTATAGCCAATGATCTGTGACCTATTCGACAGGAAGGGCCTATTTCTGATACAATCAAATGGCCTTTCAGTCCTGCTGCACAGTCAGTTCGAAGATGATAATAGCGCACAGAACCGTCAGCTCCCATTGTCCAACCTTTCCATCTCTCGGAAATGTAGCGACTAGAAGAACTAGTATGTTCTGCTACTTGGGATTTTCTTCTCTGAAGTTGCGAATTAAACAAAGTGTTAGGCTTATCCACAAGTAGACCCCCTTCAGATTCATCAGCCTTACATAATCCTATGAGCATATTCATATCACTTGTTTCCGAGCATATCACATTAGACACCCAGTGGTGGGTCTCAATTATTGCTTCAAATCCTGAGCATCGCTTCTCCAGAGGATCACGCTCAGCCCGCAGACAGATCGACTGTCTTGATTTGCTTATAGGTTTAGCTGTATGCATGATTATCATATCGCTACCTTTTTCTGTATATGCGATGGAAAAGGAAGATATTGCTTGGCAACCACAGAAGCTGCAATGTGAGGGTTTGCTATGGAATGCCTTTAAGGACCCTTTTCGAAACTGTCCGATCTTGAAAGAATGAAGACTGGTTCCACTCTGAGCATCAATAATTTCGGCATAAGTATCCTGAGCAACTAAAATCATTCCTAATTGAGAGAGAGGAAGCAAAGAAGGTGTAGATGTGCCAAAGTAAGCTGGATCTAGGGTTTTGACCTTGTAAGAAAACCACCGAACAGGCGAGCTCGTAGATACATAGATGGTATTATCATCAGTGATTGACACTAATCTTTCTTGCATCCTTGGAGTAAGCAATCGGGAAGATGATCTTATCGGCGACGGCGTTAGTTCATAACTTGTTAGAGACATTTCCGGAATATTTAACGAATGAAGTATGCCGTTTTTTGTAACGACAATTAATCGAAGTTTCTCGTTCTTCTTACGAACTCCCCATTGAGTTGAAGATTCTTTCTTTGAAAAGAAGCAAGTCACTGTACCATAAACAGAAGCATCTTCAATTGATGCATATCTTGGATCTTCTGGTGAACGGATATTAATACAGGATATTGAGCCAGATCTTGAACATATGGCAACATAAGGATCTTTCTCATCAGAGCTGATAGCCAGCTTGGCGATAGGCCATGCCATGTCATCCAACCTTAAATCGACGATTCGATTATTGCCAGTCTTTCCAAAGACTTTCCAAACACATAATGTCCTGTCAATGCTTACGCTTGCAAGGAACGCAGATCTTGAAGCACAGAGTTTGAAGACGTCGAGATAATGATGTCCTAATAATTCTTTACAAAGAAATTCATCCTTTTGCATACTCAATACATCGCTGTCCTCTTCGTAATCAGCATCTTCGCTTGCATTTCGTATCAAATAATTTAAGACCGAAGCAGTGCCAAAGAAAATGGTTAATGAAAAGCAAAAGAATTTGGCCATATAAAGTCGAGATTGAGATGCATTCAAGAGAAATTCTTTTTGGATAAGACTAGCCTGATTCACGCCCTTCAGAGCATAGAAAGTAGGCGGTTCTATGCGAGCAATACAGCTGTCGAAATGTTCGCTCGTCGAAGATAATAGCCATACAGCCAAAGTGTAATCGCGACGAAATATGCTGCTGTTTATATAAGATTGAGCAGAGTGACGAGAGAAGAGCGCTCTAAACGCTTTACCGGTCGAAAAGACACTCAAAAGATTGAAATCAGGAAAATGCATATTGAGGAAAAGAATAAAGCAGATTATTATAGTTGAGCCCCCAAAAGTAGTGGTATAAGGAAAGTGGCTCGTCGTCAAGAAAGAATATGCAGAGAAGCATTTTCGAGATGAATCCTTGGTATAATGTTCAGTACCAACATCGGCTTGAAGAAGGTCTTCCAATTCAAGACGGCGCAGATCGATAGAAAGTACAGCGACAAAATAAGTAAATTGTAAAGCTAAATCAATCAATAATGCAGTAGCCGTAAATAGGCAGAACCGACTGACAGATGGACTGACATGAGGTGATATATAAAGAAGGATGAATACATCAATAAAAACAGACATTGTTGAAGTTAATCCAACCTTCTCAAGGGCTGACTTAACCCGGTAACCTGCGGACTTTTCAGCATTAATACGATCCAAAGTGCCGAGAAGTCGAAACATATTCTCTGCTCCTATAGTTGCTACAAGAAAGGGAACAAACTGCCAGGGAACATTAGAAACTTTATCGCCAGCCAAATGTGAAGTGACGGTCGCAGCCGCTGACATGGAGAGAAAAAGCTCCACGGCAAATGCGACAAGTAAACCACCTTTCGATTTAACAGTTTCAATATTTCCAACAGACAGTATGATATATATAATAAGAAGAGCATAAGCTGCTGTGAGCAGTAAATTATCGCGAAGACTTACGCGATCAACGCGAATCAAAGATCCGGAAAAGTTTGAAGCCTCTTGCCATTTATAGAAAGCTTGCCAAGGCTCAAAATCTGATAGGGCAAAAGATGACATACTTTTGTCTATTGTTGATATTTTTCTAGCGTTATTATTGCTGACAATTGTGACACCTAAGGCATCAGAACGAGAAAACCCGTTGTCGGTTCCGATCTTGCTGACAGATGGAAAGACTGGATAGACATTATCGAGTGCAGCAAAATGAACATTCTCAGTAGCATCCTGATTATCGACAACTAGATCGCCAATCGCTTCCTTCCAACGTGAAGATGGAGACAAAAAATAAGAGGTATCCTTGTCAAAAATAGCAGTCTCATTAGTCTGGAGGAACTCATAAAACTTGGACGCAGCAGAGCTAAAAGCACCATCTTTTAAAGAGCTACTGATGTCTGCTTCTATCCAGTATTGTTTGACGATGAAGTCGACAGGTTTACTCGGAGAAGGAGTAAGAAATTGAACCCAAAGCGACGGAACAAAACGCGAGCAAATAAGTGAATAAATGAAAGGATAGGCTATTAGGAAAGCCGTCATAGCAGATATCAAAATCGTCACCTGCGGAGATTTACATATTGTGGCTCCGAGTCGTCGATGGAGTTTGGATATGCTCTGTTTGTATTTGTAATGTACAGCCGCTATTGAGGATTGAACATGGGTCCACTGAATCTCTGTTAATAATAAAGATCAAGAAACAATTTGTGAAGGGAAGGATATCTCACCATAATAGCAGAGTATTTGGTTTCCCTTTTTAGGGCCTCTTGCACAGGTGGTAGAACCTTATGAAGACGGATAAACTTCAAAATAAAAGAGAAAAAGCAACTTCAGATAATCTTTGAATCAGAATAAGCGATGAATAAGCTCATCGACTTGATGTATGTGAACCAAGGGTAAGACTTCCCCTAGTATCGATCAGCAATTAGCCTTACTTTGCTAAACAGTATCGCTCATAGATCGGCGCAAGTTTCAATGGACTTTTGCTAGTTCGGATTTTTTTGGAGGTTGCTCAGCTCAATTTTGCAGGGTAACTTTTTGGAGGTTGATTCAAGTAAAAGGAGTTAGGAAAAGGCTATAATAGGAAAAACTACATCGAAACTGAAATGAATGTCTAGCAACTTTCTTTCCATCTCATTGGTCTACAGACATAAGTCATCTATAACAATTACAAGATAAGCTTAATTTTTTTTTTTTGGCCCTACTCCAATTGGCAAATGGTTTGATAGTGAATTCTATTTGTTACAATTCCCATAATCTCGTTCTTGAACAATGATAGATTGAATTACGACTAATCGTAGGTGGTTAATTTTGTTCTTCAGGAAGATCGGAATGCCAAAAAGAGAGGAAATGGGTGAACAGTTTTTCCGTTAATGATCCTCTATCAATTTCAAGCAGGTAATCTATCCGGATCGCTGGAAACTGATTTACAAAATAGTACTAGCGTCATTTGTTTTTTTGTGTGTGACAATCACGGATAACGGTAAACAGGAACATCGGGACGAGTTAAAGTGTAATTTATATAAATATTGACAGGGAAAACCTTAATTTAAAACAATGAAGTTCTACTAAACCGGACTGAGGCGAAAGCCGTTTGCTACATTATTATTATGCAGAATATAGAATTTCAAATCAAAATGATTAGTAAATAGATTTCTTGGTAATTTTTTTTTCGCCTTGAGCGAGCGGGCCGATATCAGTAGCCACGCATTTAAGATAAGGCTGTACAAGATTATCAAGGTGACAAGCAAAATTTACCCATCAACTCGTAAATCCGTACAAATATAACGAGTGAGCTTACACGCTAAATTCACCTATAGTAAACTGTAAAAATTACGCTAGTATCCCAAACTCTGAGCTATTAGGCCCGAAGAGACTTGACAGCTTGTCTCCGATATGGGCGTCACGTGGGTTCTAGAAGATTCATGTCTGCCCCTTATCATTGGGTGGAAGAACAAGAAAGTTTACCTTCAAGTCACCTAGACCTTCATTGATTTATCACAGAACAGAAATCTAACATTCATACAGAGATTTTCGAAATATGATTTAGCATCCTGTAACTAGCTCGGACGAGATGATCATAAAAAACTACAATTGTCCCAATAGCAAAAAATCATCAACGAAAAAAGGATTGTTATTGGAACAAACTTGGGCCTTGTTGTTTGTAAATGCAGCAAACAAGTTCCGCCAGTTATCGTTCTAATGTCATAACACAAGTCTTGAATGCCGGATATTGCGTATCGGAGGCTATACCTCAACTTAGTCGATGTCTTGTGTCACAAGCAGATTGGCTCGTGGAAAGTCAAAATCTGAATTTACCTTCATCTAAAGGTCCTGATCGGACTTTCTGTTTACGATGTAAGACTATTTGGATCCCAGGGTGGAATCTCAATGTTTCTGTGAGCATAAACAAAGTGGTTTTGAAAGGGAAAAAGCAACGTGAAAGGACATTGCAATATGCATGCCGTAGTTGCGGTCACATTTGCAATATCCCAATACCTCGTCCTCCTCCTTCTGCTGCCCAGTCTCACTCTGCTGTAATTGAGAAATCTGGCGCCTCTGAAAAGGAAAAGTCAAAGAAAAGAGAAAATTCTGATCTTTCAAGTACCCGCAACAATGCCGCTAGTAAAAAGCGTGCTAAATTACGAAAGAAAGACTCCTCTTTAGAGAATCTTATATCAAAAAATAAGCGTTTAAAGTCAGAGTCTTCCAGCTCAAAATTTGGCTTAGACCTGTCGGATCTCATGCGTGGCCCATAGATATTGGGGCTTAGCCACCATTGTCATTACTATTTCAGTATATAAATACATTTTGTCGCTTAAAAAAGAGTCGCACACCCCACCCAATCTATTTTTTAGTATTGTAGATATCATGTACTTTTATTATATCCTTGATGTAAGGCCATTCTATAACATCATTTATTATCAGAGCTGTCGTCATCGTCGTCGTCGTCGTCGTCTACAGGGATGTCAGACTGAAGTGATTCATCTGATTCGCTTCCTGACCAAGCCTCGGAGCTATCAGCTTCTGTATCAAGTGCAAACCGGTCTGGTATATCTAATAATTTGCAATACCACTTGGTCTGATTATTGCTAATAGGCTCAGTCTGACCATAAGCAAATCCACTAGATTTATCAGTTACTTCTTTTGTCTTGAATTTTCTAAAATCCATTGGAATACCTAAACGACCACGCTTTATTATATTCTGCTTAACCCATTCTTCTGCTTCAGAAATCTCCTTGTACAACAGAGGGACATCTTCTGGGTTTGGCAGATCTTGTTCTCGACTTCTAGAGAAATATCGGTCCATAACTTTGGTAATTGCAAGCCATTCTGGATCATAGAAGAGATATCGGCTAACATTTATTCGTGCTCCGGATTTCCGCTTTCTTTTGTGCGACTTCCCCTTTCCCTTTCCCTTTTGCATTGAATCATCATTGAAGCTGATTGAAAGCGATTTTCGATCGAGAAATTTTTGATGTTGCGACTGGTCAACCTCTAAAGACGTGTTTTCGAGGAATTTTCGGTGTCGATTTCGCACACATTTGTCCAAGGCTAGAAACTTTGTCTCCTTGGCAAATCCGGGTACAACATTGGTATGTTCTGGCCCTGTTGGATTATCTGCACTCTCTTCAGAGGGTACTTGATTGCTATTGTGCTCTGGTTCATCCTCTCTAATGGTCTGTTTGTCTGTATCTTCAGAGGGTGGTATCGGTTTATCAGACGTGACATCTGTCATGAGATCTATATCATCAAGGTTTATTTCATCTGGGTTCATTTTAGTATGAGAAATAGGTTGAGAAGCTCGGGAGGAGCCATCATTATGTACAACTTGGTGAGGATAAGTAGCCACAAATTTAACATGTAAATGAGCACTAAACCAATACTTGGGTCTTAACTTTTGCAATAATTGTAGAGCAGGAGGGGATCCAAGCTCGTTTCGCTTTATTTCAGCTTTAAAAAAGGGTTTTTCTCTTAGTAACGTCTGGCAATCACCATAATTGTAAATTTCTGCAGGCCAATCATGAGAAACAAATGTATTGAGAGGTTGGCGAAGTAATGAGAGTTTAAAGACATCATAATGACGAATATGATAAGCTGATCGAACACTCTTGTAATCGAATGGGAATTTTTCATAATGCCCTAGCTCATAGTGGTGAGGTGACCATATTCCAGATATACCTCCAATACGCACACCTTTATACCATAGAACATTTGCAGCCCCCATATAATAAATATTGCGGGCTACCCATCCTCCATAAAAGAGCTCAGTCATGTAGTTACTAGCTTCATGGTTGCCTCCAATAAATAAAGTAAGCAATGGAGCTCTCTTGATTCCTCGATAATAATCAGCAAAATCTCCAAGTTTCTGGTATTTTTCAGGTACTGACATGGATCGAAGATCAGACTTACACCTAACTGCTTGGAAATCACCAGCTATAATCAGTATCTCTGGCTTTGGTTTTAGCTTAGCCACAGCATCGTAAATTGCATTAAGCTCTCCATGACAGCACCCTTCGATGGACACCCGGACAATCTTGAACTTTTCCATTCCTTTTCTACCAGTCCAAACGGTGAAGAGACTACTGAAAATCACCGTTTACAGAACGTAGAGAAGGGATCACCAAGCATGTTCTTCTCTCTTGGGAGGTAGATGCTCCAGGTTCAACCAAACCATCATCATATTGACCGCGGAAACTTCTACAGTATGCGCTGTTAGTCTTAAGGAGCAGTCATTTAACTATCCTACGAATACGTTATTCTAGACCGGGAGGAAGGAACGTCTTTGTAAAGAAAGATGAGTGTGACTATATTGACAGAGAAATGGAGCTAAAAACTCAAGAAAAAATATGCGCGGAAAAGTTAAAAAGGATCGCAGATTATAAAAAAAAAAAAAGGAGAGGAAAAAAAAAAAAGAATTTTGCAAGAAAATTATGTCCTGCTGCTGGTGGGTGAAGTTGCTGGGGAATAAATGTATAATGGTACTGCTGGATATGCTGGTACTGCTGGATAAGGAGGAGCAGGTGGATACGGAGGTGCTGGTGGTACTGGAGGTGCCGGAGGATATGGTGGAAGGGGGGGATAAGGTGGAGGTGCGGGAACAGGAGGAGCTGGTGGTATTTGAGGGAGAGGCGGCAGTGGTGGTAATATTGCCGCTGGTGCCCGGAGTGGAGAATAAGCAAACGAACTGTCATTTTCATCTATCTCGATAGCTTCTTCATCATTCTCATTCGCATTTGATGTTTCAGTCACTGTCTGGTAGACAGTCACAGTCCGGCTAGCGTTCGCACCTAGACGTGTTCAAAAGGTCAGATTTTGATGATAATACTGTCATTATATCAACTTACCACAAAGGGGACAAGTTGTGAAGGTTGTCTGCGCCACTGAACCATCATATAACACAAATACCTCTTCATCATCGTTATTATCCTCATCATCAGATGCATTGGTTTCGGTATCATCATCATCATATTGTGCTTCAACAAACACAACTGATTCAGAATCTATTTCTGACGCATAGCCAGAATACCGGTCTCTCTTTACCAGCAATGAGCTTGTGGCATCATTCGTATAGCAAGAGTCATCTCCATTTTGATTTTCCTTCTTTATTCCTATGTCAGCTCTGGCAGCACAAACTGGTATTAAACTTGCTCCTAGAAAAACTTTGACAAAAAGTTGCGGCCAGCGGTTCATGGCAAACTTTCATGACAAGGGGCATTTTCTATTATATTATCCATATTTATTGTCTGGTTGCTATTGCACATACAGTTGTTTCCAAAACAACAAGGGTATTGAGTTACCAGAACGGATGAACCAAAGAGGCAGGTCTTTATATTGTACCATTTTCCTGTAACGAACAACTACTCAGGCTACTACTACTATCTTGCTCATTCTGATGCGGTAACTATATTCCGTGCCTTTTTTTTTTTTCTTCTTAAACCTGCAATCCATGCATGCTTAAATGCTCAGCTTTCTGATCTTTGGGCTTGATTACTTTCTTGCACCAGTCTTTACTCTTTTTTTTCTTTTCTTCTTTTTTTGTTATATTATCTCGTAGAGTAGAAGAATAGGGTATGCAGTTGAACCGCTCATATAGACCAAGCAGTAGAGTAAATTTGCACAACCTCTGCCACCTTGTTGTTCTTTATAAATGCAATGGCGAATCAGAAATTGCCCTTCTACTACTTAGATGACTATAATTGTGGATTATCTACGTGTATGATATGATATGAAATGAAATTAGCAACTTAACTTGATGGCTGGGAGCTGCTCCTATTGAATTTGTCCCCTAACTTAGACAATTAGTAACAACACTACACCACACCAAATACCCATTTAGTCATTAATAAAGTCTTGCATATACCGAAAAACTGAAATCATACCCCTTTAAGTTAAAAAAGGTGTGTGGCTGTCTTAAATAGGTTATATCTCCTTACTGCTCTGGCAGTTTTTTTTGACGCCATAATACCAGAACAAGACCTCCTTGGTTACGCCATACCTGAGCCTGTATGGTGAGGCTTTTGTACCCGATAGTATCTTGATACATGATTACTATTTATACCCTTAAAAATGAGCTTAAGTATTTGTCTACAACAATGTGGTGGCAAGTTCAGTTCGACAGCAGAAAATAAGAGGTATACCAAATGGTCAAGATCCAGATAAGATAAAAGACTAGCCCCCACGTATGCTATAACTGCTGAGGGTTTTTAGTACCACGAGAAGGAAAAATTCTTCCCCTTTCTCAACTTGGGGCCCAAAAAAAAAAGACCTTCATCAGATGTGACAGCAATTTTTGGGCATGACAGCGTATGCCAACTTACCCGCGGAATCATTCCTTATATGGTAACAATAAATATAAAAGAGTGTGAAATGATCAGTGTAAGGTAATGAGTGCTTGGTTTTTTTTATGGGGTGTGCTATAGTATGGATGATGCCAACACTAAAATATTGTGATAATTGATCACACTTTAAGAGGAGTTGCATTCCTTAATCATATCCTCACCCTTGTTTTTAATTCTAAAACATCAAGGTCTGCTCGCTTGTCGAGTAACATTGATTGATGAAATCGCAGACCAAGTGCCAACAAATATAAGTGTACAGGGCTTTAGAGACTAAGACGACTGCTAGATGGTTCGATGTTGTTATCTCGCTTTTCACTTTTGTTTTTGTTCATAAATCATCATCATACTCTAGGACTGCCCCTTACACTGCTAGACACTTCACCTGAGGTTCATCATAATGGTAAGCACACTCCTTACATTGACAGTCCGAATATTGAAGAGCGAGGTTATGACTACGATGACTATTGCGACGACGACGACGATGATGATGATGATGACGATGATGATGACTGCGAAGACGATTCATGGTATGAGGATAGCTGGGAATTTTATCCAGGATGCGGCGACCCGACATGCTATGTTAATGGTAAGGCAATATAAACCCTATGATGCATTAAAGTACTCATGCTGACAATAATATTGACTGATTTTATAAAGTCCCTATAGAAATAATAGTACCAACGCAGACTAGTGGTGGTGGCGGCGGTGATAGCAGTAGTAGTGGTGGTACTACTACTCCTGCTCCTACCACACCGGCACCGACACCGACAGCAACGACAACTGTTACAGTCTGTCCAAGTTCCAATGGATGTTGTGGTGGTCCGTGTATTAATAAAGAAAGCTGCTGTAAGAGGATATTCAACTACGGTCCTGCAATACCTCCAGAGCCAGCATTACCTCCTCTACCTCCCTTGCCACAAATTCCTCCAGCTCCTCAGGCTCCTGCTGCTCCACCTTATCCACCTCTACCACCATACCCAGCTCAACCTCCTGTTCCACAAGCGCCACCTTATCCTCCAAACGCTCCCTATCCCCCTAATTGCCCATATCCTTCGATTCCAGGCTTTCCAACATATCCTCCCTGTTGTTGTGGAGGTAGTACAACTTCTAGCTCATCATCTAGCGGTACAGCAACCGCTTGAAGCTCTTTCTTTCTTTCTTTCTATCTTTATTCTTTCTCTATTATCTTGATAATTTTTTTTTTTTGTCGTTTTTCCTAGATCGTGTCTACATGGAGGGGCTCAATAGAGCCTAACAAGAAATTTAAAACTACTTCTCTTTCTTTTTTTTTTTT
>JAJMFC010000096.1:0-44292 GCA_030574475.1 Trigonopsis californica
CTCTCCACTCTGGGTGTCGGCCAGCGATCTCTGCTGCCTTGTCATCTGTTCGGGCAAGCATTACTCCAATTCTCATCTTATCATCACATCTTCCACCGTAAAAGCTTATTTCTTGCTTTAGCTTTGCGAACCAACGTCGCTTTGTCACGGGGGATTCGATTCCCGAGAGCAGAGTGGGGCAATGATTCTTGATATACTTGAAGAGACGATCGTAGTTATCGGCCTCATGACATCGCTTATTCTGACCTCCTCGTGAGAATCCAACTTGATCGTTTACATCCTGAAGCATAACAAAAACTCATAGAAGTCATATTACCCTATGGGTTTCCCAAGTTCAAGCTAACAAATTTGATAGCGACCTATCTACAGGTGAAACGCCAGTCTGCTTGTTAGTTAGAGGATGGGCGTTGCAGGACATAGATGCAGTGTACCTTAGGATAACCCCACCTGCGGTTACCCAAATCTGGTTTGGGTGTCTGTCTCCCCGCCAAAAATAGGAGTAAAGCTGTTCACAGATCTCCTACATGCTCAGGAACTTCCAGCCCTTAAATGCGATATTACCGAGGTGAAGACACGTATCTTCGGATCCTCGTGTACCAATGCTTGATACAAAGATTCGCGCTCACATAAAACGGAGTAATCAATAGTACGATAAAGAGCAAGAGCAAAGTGCTAAGAGCGCTTATAAAAGTAAAACAGGGCACCGTCAGAAACTCGCCCATAAGATGAGCTCGAGTAGAAGCGTATATTTAAGCTCGTCTTCAAAGACCTGAGCACAAATGAAAAGAAACGAATAAGACCCTTCCGCGTTCTTTTTTTAACGTGTGCGAACTTCTTCAGATTAGAAGAAAGACGGGACAGACGTTCAGCAACCACTGACTCTGGAAAACATAAATGATAAATCGCAGGCTAGCATGATGTGAACACAGTATCTAGAAGAAAAAAAAAATAAATTGCTCTGTGCGAGGTTTGAACCGACTTAGGCCTGAAAGAGCTAAACTTGTATCAGGACGGGTGCTAGATGCAATAAGCTTGTTTCTCATGCCTAGGAGCTCTTCATCTGAGAGTTGATAAGGTTCTAGTCGCTTATTTTCGAGCATTGGGGTAAGCACAGTTCCCACCTTGGAGAAATTATACCTCTCCAACATATCTCTGATATATTGAGATTGGAAAATCCTCATCTCATCTCATGCCCCTGCCTCGAGAACTCGATAGCAAGAAAATAATTGACCTTGCCAATGTCTTTCCTGTGCTAAACTTTTTCGTCATCTGCTCCTTTATTTTCTTCATATTGTACTCATTTCTAGTGAGAATGAATAAATCATCGACGTAGACGGCGACTATTGTATACTTGTCCTGCTTCGTTTTCACAAATAGAATCTTGTCTGGCTGACACTGATGAAAGCCTTTTGACCTTAGTCGACCTTTTACATAAACATATCGTTATGACTCGGGCAACCACACAAAGCTACTCGATCTGCAAGGTAGATTGTAGAAGAAGAGGAAAGTCAGTAGGAAACAATTATTCACTTTACGCATAGTAAAAATTACATTAATTTGGAGTTGTGGTAATCGCCGTTGCCAAGAGTAACCTGAACCATGAATTTGAATTGCTGACGTTTGCTTTACAACCCCCAAATAAACCACCACCACCAAACAACAATGCAGCACAATCCAGAGAACTGGGCTCGTCCTAGAGATGATATTTATGGATCTTATGATATGGGAATAGCTAATGCAGCATCAGCTAATAAATCAACAAGTGAATTACCAAAGACTCATACTCAACAACCTATTGTTACCGGTACAAGTGTACTTGGATTAAAATTTAGTGATGGGGTTATTTTATCAGCAGATAATCTTGCATCATATGGATCACTTGCAAGATTTGATAATGTTGAAAGATTAATTCAAGTTGGAAAATATACAGTTGTCGGTATTAGTGGAGATATTTCAGATTTACAATATATTGAAGAATTTCTTAATCAGTTGGAAATATCTGAAGAGAATCAACAAGATGGACATGATTTACGTCCAAATAATGTATTTGAATACCTTTCAAGAGTAATGTATCAAAGGAGATCAAAGATGAATCCACTTTGGAATGCAATTCTTGTTGGTGGAATTAATAGGGATGAAACGCCATTTTTAGCATATGTTGATTTATTAGGTGTAACATATTCAGCACCGAGCCTTGCAACAGGATTTGGTGCACATCTTGCGGTACCATTACTTCGTCAAGCAGTTAGCGGTGTTAATACTGGACCCCCACCTGATGAACATGTTGACCTTTCAAAAGCGATTACACCTTATGATACAGTAAAAGTGAACTTGACAAAGTCAGAAGCACGTTCAACAATTGATAAATGTATGAAGGTATTATATTATCGTGATGCAAGAAGTCTAGATAAGTATACAGTTGCAACAATTACATCTGATGGGATACATTTTGATTATAATGTAAAGTGTCAAGAGATGAGTTGGAGATTTGCTGGTCAGCTTCTAGGTTATGGACATCCTACTGCTTAGATTTATATAGCTTTTTTTTTTTTCCCCAAATAAGAAAAAAAAAAATAATTAAAAGGTGTTGTTAGAAAATATTACGTATGCATTTGTTTGTTATATATTTGTGGGTGGTGGTTGCGATGGATATCCAATCCCAAGTCCTTTTTCAATCTTCCCCCCCCGCAACAACAAACAAGAAGAAGAAGAAACAATGTCAGGAATTAAAGGGATTGGTCAAGCGAATAAAATAGATGGATTTGAATTAAAAATTGGAATTGTTCATGCTCGTTGGAATAGTGAAATAATTGAACCATTAATAAAGGGAGCAATTGAAGAAATGAAAAAGAGTGGTGTTCTTGAAGAAAATATTAAACTTCATAGTGTACCAGGATCATATGAATTACCATATGAAGTTCAAAGAGTATATAATTCTGAGATTAATAATAAAGAGATACCATATGATGCTATAATTGCAATTGGAGTTTTAATTAAAGGGTCAACAATGCATTTTGAGTATATAAGTGAATCAGTAAGTCATGGATTAATGAATTTATCATTAAATTTACATTTACCAGTTATTTATGGAGTACTTAATTGTATGAATGAACAACAAGCAATGAAAAGAGCAGGATTAACAAGTGATGGTCATAATCACGGGAATGATTGGGGTGCTGCAGCTGTTGAAATGGGCTACAAGAAGAAGTTCAAGAGTGGTCCACCCATTTTGTAGGCTAGTTTAGATATTATGAATATCACGAATACCTGATTGACTATATACATCAAGATTTTGTTTTCCACGTCTAATTAAGTATTCAATAGTCGCGAAATCACGTGCGTCCACATCTTTATACTTGTCAAATCCATCTCTTGCAAATTGTTTAAAGTGGATTTGATTTTCTATTGGTTTTGTCCTTATAGCCCTTAGAATATGCCTATATAAATGAATTACTACAGTTTTGTTTGTAAATAAAAATATAAGCCAATCATAGTACAGTTGGAAAAAAAAAAAATAAAAATTAAATGTATATATACTGACCATCTTTCTGTAATCCCGATAGCCTCTTCATTGTTATAGTTAGCGGGGTGGGGAAGGTGTTGGTTTTTCCTTGCCACTAAAACCACTCACAACAAGCAGCGAAGCGAAAAAGAAAAAAAAATAATGCTGTCTAGAGTACTTGCTCGTCAAACCCACATCAATCCTTTATCGATTACATCCAGGATACGGTTTTATAGTAGTAGTAGTAATAATAGTGAAAATACTCCTCCTTCAGTTACAAACTACAAAAATAAATACCACTTTAATTCACTACAATTTATTAAACGACTTGAAGATTCTGGCTTGTCACATACTCAAGCAGAATCAATTCTTCAAGCTCTAAGTCAAGTACTTGATGAAACACTTGAAGGGTTTCAAAATGGATTAGCAACAAAAGAAATTCAAGGTAAAATGACATATCAACAAAAGGTGGATTTCGCCAAATTAAAGGGAGAATTACAATCACAAGAGCGTGCAGAACAAACATCTATTATTCATCAACAAGAACATTTAAACACAGAGATTGAAAAATTAAAACAAAGATTAAAAGAAGAAATTGGTAAAACACAATCATCTGTTAGACTTGATCTTAATTTAGAAAAGGGACGAGTTCGTGAAGAAAGTTCAGTTCATGAATTAAAAATAAAAGAAACTGATACAAGAATTGATAGTGAATTAGCAAATATGAAGACACAAATTGAAAATGTTAAATTTCAAGTTATGCAATGGCTTATTACTGTTTGTACTGGTACTTTTGCCCTTGTTATGGCATATATAAGAATGATCTCTTAGGGAAATAATTCACTTAATATTCTTGCAGTATCATTTGGTCCCTTTACACTATGACCAATTGTTCTTGGATCATTATAAATTTCATAATCATTCCCACCTTTATATGTTTTATCACCAAAGAAATGAATCTCATTGAATCCTTCATCTTCAACATGACCAAGACAATATGTTTTATCCCATCCTGTAGGGAAAACATCAAAAGAAATTTCTCCACCAATTGAATATGTTAGTCCATAATCACTAAAATTCTCTTGAATTGCCTTTATAAAATTTTCACGTATTTTATGCTTTAAATCAAATTCTTGATAATCTTTTCGTTCTTGAATTGATGCATTTCTTCCAATTGGTGAGATATTAATCATTCCCTTTCTAAATTCGATAAATGTTCCACGCATAATTGGTATATCTAATTTTGATATATATCCAAGACAAAATTTAACTAATTTTTTATATTTTTCTTCACCAATCCATGAAATAAATGATGTTTCATTAATTAGTTTACCCATTTTATATGCTGCAAGTCCATTCTCTGGGAAACAATAATCAAATTCTTCAAGTACTCTTGGTCCTAATTGTTCTGTTTGCTTTCTTAAATCTGATCCACCAACATATCCAATAACAACTTTTTTTCGAAGTTTTTCAAGAATTTCAATCATTTCCTTTGAGATCCCTTGCCTCGCTGGTGTTAATGTATCATCAACATCAAAAAGTACTAATATATCTCCCCTTTCTCGTTCATTAAATGTGCTGCTCGCCATTGTAATAGATGCAACGAAGTGGTTTCTATTTTTTTTTTTTCTTGTTTTGTCCCCCTTTAAATAAAGAAGAAAACGCGCCGACCTGCCTGCCCCCTTCTTTAAATCTTATACGAGAATATTTAAACTTTGACTTATCCTTATATCTTTTTATGGAATATTGGGATTTTGTGCACGTGACAGTGGTCCCAGCTTACCTTTTGTTCTGCACGTGACTATAAAAGTTAGGGATCTTTTTCAACAACACCAAAAACATGATGAATACCCCACCAATTCAATTCAATATAGTAGTAGTGTTTATATATTACCTATTTATTTCTCAAGAAACTAATACGACCCTCAAAAATGAGTGCAAATATCCACAATATAATGAGCAAAATCGAAAAGAAAAAGAAAATAGAAAAAAAATTCACGAGCATCTCCTTAGGCTGTTGATGGGATGGATGCCTAGTTGGAGGAGGGGTAGTATTATATGGATCCTTTAAAATTGGGCGTAAATCTCATCAGCTCGACTTGTTTTCGAACTTTACGGGGCAAACATTGGCCTCCTTCCTTGTCACGTAGCCAAAATTATTTCCTGTTATCCAGACATGGAATTTTGACCAATGAAATATATCAAGTTTCTGATGAATAAATTCTATTTCTTCCAACACAACAGATACATTTATCAATTCGTTAGATGAAATTTCTTTAGCTGTTTTGTCTTTGTGATGTAAAATCGTATGAGAATCTAACATTTGAAGCTATATACTAGTCAAGTAAAAAGTGTTTTCCGAAATCTATCGAGAGAATTTTGTCAAATAATACATTATAAAAGTTATCAGACCGAGAATAGCAAACAGGGCAAGAGACTGCCAGCCGGCTACTAATAGAGAAGTCTCGCTAATAAAGCGTGTCCATTTAGTAAAGATGCCACTAGTCCAATAACTTGAGCATAAGCGACTTTCTTGCAATTGCCAAAGCTATACTGTACATTCAGGCAAGCTCTAAACTCCCCATATCATTCACACATATAAACTAATTTTATATCGCGTTTGGTGTTGCATTTTCCTTTTTCTGTTTTCAGGTTGAACCCCATTGTTGCAACCTACCCTTGCTACCACAATATCCACTTGTTAACAATGGATACTAATCAAGATCCATCAGCATTTCTAGCTCAAATAACCGGTAATACTGTCAAAGTTAAATTGAATTCTGGAATTGAATACAGAGGTGAGATTTGTAAATGGGATTAATATCATTGTTTTTTTTCTTTTTTGGTCTTTGTCATCTAACACATTTCTCAGGACAACTCAATTCCGTTGATGGATATATGAATATCGCTCTAGAAAATACTCATGAACATGTAAATGGTAAAAGTGTTCGTAAATATGGTGACGTTTTTATAAGAGGCAATAACGGTTGGTTCCTTTTCTTTTTATCGATTTTTTTTTTTTTTTTGTCATATTCAACTAACCAAAACATATGTCCTCTGTATAGTCTTGTACATAAGCGAAGTCGCTCCATAGTCATTTATTATCTACCAAATGTAATTTTAACGAATCTTGTAATCATCATATGACTTGCTGAATAAGGATTAGCATTTTCCATCTCACTTATACAACTCTGGACAAGTATTTTTGCTCGTAAAAAAAAAAAGTCCACCCCTTACAGCTTATTCTTAGCTCTTTGCTATAGTCACATCATACTAGACAAACTACAGTTGGTCATGAAATGATAATATTGATTACGATGAAGCATATATAAGCTCTTATACTTTTATATGCCAGTAGAAGTCAATCACCGTCGAAATATACAACCCAGCTATTATTTTTTAGCATTACTGAAAAAAACTTTGTATCATCGTTTCGGGTGCTACTTATGTTACTTTCCTTGAAAGAGCACATGGTCTACGTAGTATAAAGGGGGGAGAATAGCGCAGTCTATGATACATCTTTTGCTGGGTAACACTTACCTCCGCCCGGCTCTAGACCGTCGGCGACATCTACAAACCCTCGGTAAGTCCTGAGCCATCATCTAAGCAGCCGAACGATCATTTAAACAACAAGTACACGCTGAAATATCAAGAAAAAGGACCTTGGGCTATGCGATGAGCTGCTGGTATATTTCTTTAAATTAGTCACGTGCAATGGGAAAAAAGAAAAGTCACGTGCATCCAATGTCTACCGCTTCTCTCGTACCTGTCTTGTTCAATCTTGAAACTTGTTTTCCATACTCGACAAGACCTCAACTAATGAGCAATGAAAATTTATGTTCGATATCGACCTCGCTCTTTAGCACTTGTCGCTGGCGATAATGTACTCATTCTAAGGTATTCATCTTTGGGATCTAAACAGGGTCAGACTGTCGGTGGTCCCTCTGCATCATCAGCAAATGTTGGAGCAACAGCAACATCAACATCAACAGGCGGTAATGGATCTTCAACAAATACTGGTGGACAAAATTCTAATTCAGGAAATGGTTCCTCATCCGAATCCGGTGGAGCAAAATGTATTATTGATTACACATCAAGACATTCAATAGATTTTGATTCATATCGTGAATTATATCCGGGGGATTGTTATGGATTTTTAGGACTTATTAATATTGAATCTGATGTCTTTTTATGTATGATTACTGATCGTGTCCTTGTTGCATCACCTCGTCCCGGTGAAACAATTAATCGGATCCATTCTGTTGAATTTTTTTGCCTCAATAGGGCCGACTGGGATTTCTTATCTGTTGATGTTCCTGCTAATAATCTCGCAGGTTCAAATGCTCAAGGTAGTGACTATTCAGATCGATTAATTGGAATACAGCAACAATTTCAAGAGCAGCAAATCTTAAGGCAACAACAAGAACTCACTGATCAAGATTCAAGTGCTGAAAGAATAGCTTCTATACAACCATGTTGGAATCTTAAACGATTACTTTCTGATGGTACTTTTTATTATTCAAATGATTTTGAATTAACTTGTCGTATGCAAGATCGCTCATTTGAAGCTCCAATCAGTTATGAACATTGTGAAGAAGGATTTATGTGGAATGGTTATATGATGTCTGAATTAATCAAATTTCAAGATAATCTTCGAAAAAGTGAGCGGGACTCGCTTATAAAGGCTCGATTCTTTACAGCTGTTATTCGTGGATTTTCCCTAACTGTTGCCTCTCATATCGGAAAACTACCAATACATTTAACAATGATTTCTCGACAAAGTTGTCGGAGGGCTGGTACTCGATTTAATGCTAGAGGCCTAGATGATGAAGGACATGTTGCAAATTTTGTTGAATCTGAAGTCATTATCAACTCTGAAGAATCATCCTTCTCTTATGTTCAAATAAGAGGTAGCGTACCTGTATTTTGGGAGCAAGAACCAGGATTACTTTCATCAAAAATTCACATTACACGTTCTTTGGAAGCTACGCAACCAGCATTTGTTCGTCATTTTGATCCCCTCGTTATTAAGTATGGGATTTGTCATGTGGTTAATTTACTTTCATCAAAACCTGGTGAAGCAGATTTAACTAAAAGATATGAAAAGCAAATTCGTAGTGCAACTGAATTGCAAAACGAGATTAATTATACCCATTTTGATTTTCATGATGCAGCTTCTCATGGTGGAGGATTTGGTGCAGTGACAAAAGTTCTTCGAAGTCTAAAGGTTGATTTATCAGATTTTGGATACTTTCTCTATAACGAAAAATCTAAAGTTGTAGAGTGCAAACAAATTGGTGTTATGCGAACAAATTGTCTTGATTGTCTTGATAGAACTAATTTAGTTCAACAACTCATATCAAAATATATTGTTGAAATGTGTTTGAATGATAATGGATTCGGAAGACAAGATGATAGAGACCTTTTATTAAAACATTCTATAATATGGGCAGATAATGGTGATCAAATTTCACGTATGTATGCTGGAACTGGTGCTCTTAAATCTAGCTTTACTAGATCTGGTAAAAATAGTATTGCTGGTGCAATTGCAGATGCTACAAAATCTGTTGGTCGAATGTACATTAATAATTTTATGGACAAGGGCAGACAAAATACATTAGAAATTTTACTTGGACAACAACATGGTCAAACAAAAGTTTTTCTTCATGATCCAATTAATGATTATGTTGAAGCAGAACTTAAAAAGCAAATATCTGCATTTAGTTCTCAAATGGATATTACAGTTTATGTTGCTACATTTAATTTAAATGGAGCACAATCTGATGTTGATTTAACTCCTTGGCTTTTTCCAAAAGGTGGTATTAGTGAACCTGATTTGATTCTTGTAGGATTTCAAGAAATCGTTCAGTTAACTGCTCAACAAATTCTTAGTGCTGATCCAGCAAAACGAGAATTTTGGGAAAAGAAAGTTCTTGAATGTTTAAATAAACGTGGGAAATATGTCCTTCTTAGACAAGGACAACTTGTTGGAACAGCATTAATTATGTATTGCAAAAGATCTAAAGTTCAATATATGAGAAATATTGAAGGATCATCAAAAAAGACTGGTTTAGGTGGAATGGCTGGTAATAAAGGTGGAGTTGCATTTTCATGTACATGTGCAAATACAAGATTATGTTTTGTAACGGCACATTTAGCAGCAGGATTACAAAATTATGATGATAGAAATCGTGATTATAAAGTAATTGCAACAAGTATAAGATTTTCAAGGAATAGGGCAATTAGAGATCATGATACAATAATTTGGCTTGGTGATTTTAATTATCGTATAAATATGACTAATGAACAAGTAAGGAAATGCATTGAAGAAAAAGATTGGGATAAACTATACGATAAGGATCAATTAAATTTACAAATGTTGGCAGGAAATACATTCCCATATTATAATGAGGCACCTATTAGGTTCCCACCAACTTATAAATATGATATTGGTAGTCAAGATTATGATACTTCAGAAAAGGGTCGTATACCTGCATGGTGTGATAGGATTTTATCAAGAGGGAATAATGTAAAACAACTTAATTATGGATCAGTTGATAGTTTTGTCGTTTCTGATCATCGTCCAGTTTATGCTACATTTAATGTTACAGTGACGGTAATAAATGAGGAAGAAAAGGAACGTCTAAGTCGTGAACTTTATCAAAAGAGACGTAGGGAAGTTGGTGATGCCAATGAACTTATATCATTAATTGATTTAAATGAGCAAACATTAACTAATGGATTACCACCACCAAGTTCTGATCGACATAAATGGTGGATTGATGGTGGACAACAAGCTAAAGTTCAACTTAATATTAAACCAGGTCAAGTTATTAATCCTCAACTTCCTGGTAATCCATTTGATTCAACAAAGGAACCTGAAATTATTGGTGCACCAAGTCTTATAGATATGGAAATACCAAATAGATCACAACGATTTCCTACAAATAGGCAAATTTCTGCACCACCACCACTTCCATCTCGAACTAGTACATCAACATCTTCAAATTCATCAATGAAGCCATCATCAGATTCTGCGCGATCTCTACCCCCTCCAGCTTTACCTACACGTCCATCAGGTAGCAAAGTCAGCATTCAACAAAAACAACAACAGCAGTCACGGTCGCCTGCTATTCCACCTCCATTGCCTACGAGGCCTGCTTCATCTGCCTCCTCGGTAAAGAGTGGAAGAAGAGTTCCATCGACTACAAAGCAACGTCCAGCTGTACCTGACAAGCCAAATCAATTAAAAGGGCAGCATCCACATATAGCTAAAAGACATTCAGGTGCACTTTCTGAAGCAGTATCTAGAAATCCAAATGCAACAGCATCAGATTCTGAACTTTTTCGACCAACAATTGAATCAGAATTAATGAGAAAAAGTGAAAAGAACAAACGTACACAAGATTTATTAGATTTAGATGATACTCAATCATTAATTGATGATAGTCCAACGGTATTGGGTGGTCCAAATTGGCAAACATTGAAACCGAAAAAGACTTGATTTCTATTAGATATTTTTTTGAAGGTGTTGATATATATATATTTTTTTTGTCCCTCTATGTATAAATTACACTAAGTGCATTTTCTTTTTACAATTACAATATATGATTATAGCATGTGAAAATAAAAAAAAAAGGAGAAAGAAAGATTCTCAAAGTTTTGGCACGTTCAGCGATGAGATGATCACCAACGTCCCCCGTGACCATGGATTTCAATATCATGTGATATTGGGATATTTGATAAAGGGGAAAACAAATAATAAACAGAAATCTGCTTACTATCTTCCCCCACATTTGATAATATCATAAGCAGAGCAGAATATATATATATATATAGGTGCGAATAGATTATTTGCAAGACTGACTGCGTATATATACAACAATAATGGCCATCTTCGATTTGGATAGTCAACTCACATTTTATGGATCATTTCACCATAATAAAGTCAATGTGCTTATTCATATTGCATGTGTACCAGTTATATTAATGACTGCAATTATGATGGGTGATTTATATAGTCTTCCAGATTTTTTAACTGATAGTCTCGAAAATATTGCAAAATTATTATCATCAGGCGTTTGGTTACAAAAAATTCTTGTTCCAGCAACACTTGGAGATGTAATTGCAAGATTATATTCTGTATTTTACATAATCTTATCACCAATTGTTGGATCTATTTTATCAATTGTGCTTCTTGCAATGCCACATCTATCTAGATATTGTGTATCAATATACGGAAGAGGAGATACATTTAAAGGAGCACTTGCAACACATGTTGTATGTTGGATTGCTCAATTTATTGGTCATGGTGTTTTTGAAGGTAGAGCTCCTGCATTACTTGATAACTTAGTTCAGGCATTACTTTTAGCTCCACTTTTCGTCGTTTATGAAGTCTTATTTATGCTCGGTTTCTTCCCTAAACTTCAGCAAAGGCTTGAAAAGAATGTTCAAGCTGAATTAGCGAAACTTAACGATAAGAAGACTGGAATCAAGAGTAAATAGTACAATTTTAAAAAGGACTTTGTATAACTAGTCATAACACCCCACTCACTTCCCACCCCCCCAATTTTTGATAATATAACATAATGTAATTCTAATCCTGGTTCTCAGATCCTTTAGATTCAGCAGCCATCTTGGCTTCATGCTCTTTTAGTCGCTTCTCAAGATGTGTGTATTCATCAAGATTTGTTATTGAGTCAATCTTTGCATCTAACTGGTCTAGCATACTTTCAAGCGCCTACGGAATGGAAACTATTTAGTATTAAACATGACACACATCAAAATCATACATGAAAAAAACTTAAACTTACACTTGCAGCATTCTCTGCATCTTGCATTTGCTTGAATGCTAAAGCCAATTCCTTTGCCTCCGAAGCCGACATGGTTGATTTTTACAGCTACTTGTTGGGAGGTTTAAACAAGTTTGAACCAAGATTTTTAGGAAAGTAAATATAGCTCATCTCATATCCATCAAACTCTACACCAAATATGAGCAAAGATGTTTTTACACCTTGCAATGATAAAGAGCAAAATGCACAATCTACAGCCGGCAGGGGTGCTAAATTATCGATAAATTTTCAAGACAAACCTGCCCGTAGTAGTGTACCATCTACACGGAGGCGACCAGTTTTCGAAACCGATGACGACAAGAACAACAGCAAGCATCATGACGATGATAAAGACAAGTTATTGCAGTCATATGATTCTCAAGAAATCCAAAGGGAAGCTGAACGACAGCCGCCACGAATGATTATTGAACCGCCCGCAAGCAAAGATTGGAAAAATAGACGGAAACATACAATTGCGACTGATGAAAAGGGCAATAAAAGGGTCGCCCGGAATAGGAATAATGGAAATGATGAGGAACAGGAAGCAGTTCGCAGACTTACCGAGGGAGAGAAATTATCTAATAATCATGGAGAATCACTAACAATAGACATGCAAGAGCAAGAGATATTGCAGCGAGATGTTGATTCGTTGCCAGAAATGGCAGATTTGAAAGCATATGAGGCGGTACCTGTAGAAGAGTTTGGTAAAGCAATGCTAAGGGGTATGGGATGGAAAGATGAGGATACTAATTCTAGTGAAAGTACATCATCTAGTGTTAATAAGCGACCTGCATTTCTTGGTCTTGGTGCTAAACCTAATCCATTAACTAGTGAAGAATTAGGTTCCTGGGGGACATCATCATCTAATAAAAATCAAGCTAAAATTGAAAAGACTTATGTTCCACTTGTCAAAGTCAGTAAATTAACTGGCGAAATTATCAAAGACGAGAGTCCACAACAACAACAACAACATAGAGAGGATGAAAAGCACTCTAATAATATGCGTGATAATGACAGATATGACAGCAAGAGACGGTCTCGGGAACGCAATGATAGATACGATAGGCATGGCTCAAAAAGAGATTACGATTATGAACGAGAGCATAATCATAATCGGAGAAGGAGATATGATGATCATAGCTCTAGATCAAGACGCAATGATTACTAATATTATATTTTACTCTCTTTTGTCATGTTCTTTCGACTCTGCAAATCCATTGTTCTGGTTATTCAAGCCCGATGGATTGGGAGGTTAGCGCCGCATCACCCCGAGCCGAGAGGCTTTCGGCCAGAGCTGTCAAAATAAACAAGATAAGAATATAAAGAGGAGAGATAATCCACCTGAACTTTTCAACCATCATCAAACAATATGACTAATACAGGATTGCCAATTACAGTAAGAGTTGCTGAGCCTACAGTGCTGCCAGCAATAAATGCAGTTCCAGAGGAATTCATCGCAAGAATGGACCCGGTGCTGTTGGAATACTACAATAAATACTCTGTTGGAAGGCTGGGGAATGATCAAGTACCTATGGATGAATACAGAAAAAATCCTGCCAAATATACAATTTCATATGGACGTATTATCAGTGATGCGTCTGTCAAATCTAAAGATTTATCTGTTCCGGTTGATGGTGGTTCAATCACTGTGAGAATGTATGAACCTGCTACTAATCAGTCATCGACGAAGGGACCAAGGCCAGCGTATATTAATTACCACGGTGGTGGATGGGTCCTTGGTGGATTACAAAGTGATGGAGAAATTTGCAAAGAAGTTTGTGATAAGGTTAATTGTGTTGTTTTTGATGTTGATTATCGATTAGCACCTGAATTTCCATATCCAATTCCTGTGGAAGATAGTTGGACCGCATTTAAATGGATTCTTGAGAATGCAAATAATTTAAATATTGATTTAAATAAAATTGCTATTGGTGGAATATCTGCAGGTGCTCATATTTGTGCAGTAATTGCACAAAGGGCAAGAGATGAAGGAATTAAACTTGTTTTACAATTCCTTACAGTACCAGTACTTGATGCTAGAATCATGGATAAAGATGGGTTTAAACTTGTTGATGATTGCCCATATGAAAGTTACAGAGAGAATTATAATGTACCATTTTTAGGTTTTGAAAAGATGAGTTGGTTTTATAGACACTTTTTAGGATCTCCAATACCAAAAATATATTATAATGATCCAAGTGTATCACCAATAATTACAAAAAATTTAAAAGGTCTTGCAAATGCGGTTATTTTAACTGCAGAATTAGATATTTTAAGAGATGAAGGAGAATTATATGCAAAACTTTTAAAGGAGAATGGTGTAAAAGTATTTCATAAAAGGTTTGATAAAGTTGTTCATCCATTTCCACATATGATTGGAATACTTGATGCTAGTAAAGAGTATCTACATATACTATTTGATGAGTTAAAAAAGGCCTTTGAATAGAATTATTATTAATCAATCCAAAAATTGTTATATATCAGTAGGAGTGCTAGGTATATAAGATTTATTCCACAACAAATTAGAGATATCAAAATATATATAAAAAAGAGTCTAAAAGAGAAGCGAATTTTTATCAGTCAAAAAAGAACTTTTTAATAGTACAAGAAGAGAAGAGAAGAGAAGAGAAGTTGTTTGTGTGCCACCAGGGTAAAAAAAACAGCGAGGTGTTAATGGATTTACAGCACAGCTGCGAAAAGAGGTGTAGTCTCGTCAGTTACTTCTTCAGGAGCATCTGCATCAATTGTAAAGACCGAAATTGATGATTTACAACCTGAACCAATAATAACAGTCTCATCTGGTAATGAACAATTACCATTAAGACAATTTTGAACAGACAAAGTTGACATTTTTCCTTGAACGAATGATTTAGTTGATTCATTAAAGCTCAATGAATAAACTGTTTCACCTGTTCCTGTTAGTCTAGTATGAACATATTGAGGATCTAAACAGTCAGATTGCATATCAGTTCCAGCAACTGGGAAATTCACATTTAATCCAACAGATAATGGTAAAACTCTTTCATTATCTCCTTGTTGAGAGAAAAGTGCATTTACAAGACTAGAAACTTGTTTAGCATAAATATTTGGAGATTCATTAGGGTCATCATTTAGTGATTCCTTATAGTAAGCATTAGATGAATTACTTCCACTGAATGCAATTGCAGGTATCCCTCTTTCAACTCCATAGTAGGCAGATCCAATAGTTCCTGAAATAACAAAATCTCTTGGTCCTAAATTGGTTCCTTCATTTGGTCCACCAACAACCAAGTCAATGGTAGCATTATCAAAATAGTTTGGAATAACATAATCCAAAGCAAATGCAACACATGCAGCTGGTGTACCATTGAAGTACCATTGATTTTGATTATTGTCAAGAGTACCCCAGGCACTTGCACCTGCCTTTACTGCACCAAATTCAGAGTCTGTCTCTAGGACATTTCCTGATGGTATAACAAATCGTCCACCCCAACCAGATCTTTGAGAAGCAGGTGCTACCATAACAACATTGTGGCCATCATTTGTCAACTCTCTATAAGCAGCATGTATATTAGTTGCGAATGCGCTGTCGTCGTTGGTCAAAAGAATATTCTTAGACTGCACTGCGGCAGCAATAACAGTTGTGGGTAAGAGGGCTGTAAGTAATTTAACCATGATTGAAAGATGAAGATGATGATGAAGATGATGATGAAACAAACACTTTTGCCATGGTTTTATCAATCATTTTATACACTTTGAATTTGAAATCAGATAATCATCGGTCAGTCGATATGTCTATGCATCTTTTGCTGTAGTGGCCAATAAACTATTCATCAACCTCAACGTGCTCGCCGAGTAAATGTCTATCTGCATAATTTTTTGTTTTAAATTGTTAGCGTATGTGCCCTGAACCAAAGAAATGCATTGACAGATAGTAGTAGCCATTCTTGGAAATAATGGTATTCCAGTTAAAAAGTGATTCTTGTTGCTTTGGTGCACGTGCTAATGTTATTCACGTTTACAGGCACTAGTAAAACAAAACCAAGCCGCTAGTAACAAATGTAGTTTAGGCTTATTTGATTTTCTTCTTATTTGAAATCAACCGGATTAAAATTAAAAAAGCCCTCTCAAGCAAATAAGCCCATTATTTCCGTACCGCAATGAGGTAGCACCTAATCAACATTGACAAGTGAGCTCTCAAGACAATCTCTGATATATTACAAATACTTTACTGTACGGGATGGACTGATCTTGTTTTTTTGCTAACTGGTGTATTTAACCTTAAAAGCAATAAGCAGTTGGCTAAACTAAACAAGGTTAAAGCCCTTTTCGATTAAGATTAAGCTTATACCCTAGGGAAAAGAGATAATTTTAAAGCTACAACAACTAACCTATATAAGATTAATTAGTTTTCTACAAACATGACTCGAAGGACAATGGATAGCGAGCGCCACGTGGGCAAAGTCATTGATTAGTTGCACAAAAGAAAAAATAAAAAGAAATTAAAACAGGATCCCAGTAGTTTACAGAGAATATCTGAAATGAAGGTTCTCAAAATCAGTTAAATCAGCAAATTCAGCATTTTCCTCTAATGGAGGAATCAAACCTTGAGCTTGTAATTTATCCCGTCTCTTATTTTCTCTCCAATTTACATAATAAAGGAGTGGAAATGTTACCATTGTAATTGCATAGCACGCTACCATTGCATTTTTAGCAGGCATATATAATGGAGCATCCTTATCCATAAATGTCTGTGGTCCAATTAAATTTCCTACACAGTATCCAATGAGATAAATACTGCCGACTACTACCTTTTTCGTGTATCCTGCAGAATTAGATGATACTATTGCAAACATTACAATCATTGCACCTGGTGCAACCATCAATATATAATACCCACCCAATTGAGCTTTATCAAGCTTTGCGAAAGCAAGTAAACATGATCCAATAAGAGCTATTGAAGTTGAAATTGATGCAAGAATCATCCTTGTCTTAATTAATAATCCTAGGAAACCAAACAGGATAAGGCCAACAAATTCGCATGCGCCTGCTGGTAGTCCCATAAGAAGTGTCTCCAAATTATCATAACCCATTGTACCTTTAATAAGTAATGATGAAAAAGTACCTATGCCACCATTTGGAACATTTAATGCAACTGATGAAATAAACATAATCCAAGTCCTCGGGTCAATTAATCCTTCTTTAAGCTGATATAGTTTAAAATGATGATTTCCTACACCTTGTTGATTTGATCGAAGCCTTTTTATGATAATCTTCTTCTCTTCTGTATTCAAAAAGCGTGCTTTCAACGGACTATCTGGAATAACAGCAAGGACCACAAATCCTAAAAATATTGCTAAAACACCACAAATAATGAAGATTATTTTCCATCCTGCCATAGGTAAGTCATTTCTCCTAGCTAACCCATATGCCATGGATCCACCAAGCATTTGACCAAGACCATTAAACGCAACCCATACAGATGTTCGAAGTTGCTGTTCACCCCTCCTGTACCATTGAGCAGTCATAAGGATAAATGCTGGACTTACAGCAGATTCCAAAACGCCAAGAACAGTCCGTAGAGCAATAAATCCGGCATAATTGGTCACAGAAGTCATACACAAGATAAACCCCCATATAATTAAGAAGACTGAAGTAGTTTTTGCCAATGGGAATCGCTGCAGTATATAAGAAGCAGGCAATTCAAAGAAGAGATAACCAAGATAGAATGCCGTGCCAGACCAACTAAACATGTTTCCAGTCATCTTAAGATCAGTTTCTATACCCATCACAGCAGCGTATGATGTAGAAGTCTTATCCAAAAATTGAATACAGTAAACTAAGCACATCACTGGAAAGACAATTAAATCAATTTTCCAAACTAGTCTTCTCTCTTGGATTGGATCAATCTCATCATTATCAACCCCTAAGGCATATTCATATGCGGAATCAACATCTTTAAGTTCCGTA
This sequence comes from Trigonopsis californica, assembly GCA_030574475.1. Taxonomy (NCBI): domain Eukaryota; kingdom Fungi; phylum Ascomycota; class Trigonopsidomycetes; order Trigonopsidales; family Trigonopsidaceae; genus Trigonopsis; species Trigonopsis californica. The sequence goes on from JAJMFC010000096.1 coordinate 18,283, forward strand.
AATACGCCCTTTTGAATTTCACCAGCTTCCACCACCTGAGGAACAGGAATCTCCTTTTCAAGGGACATTTACTGCACTTATATCCTTTATTAGTAGTTTATAATACTCTTTAAATTAAAGAAAGAATGAATAGCATCAGCATTATATACTATTGAATGTACTTGTAAATGTTCATATCATCCCTTATCAACGAGATATATCTTATCTTGTCGATTTCAATGTACATCGGTTACCAACAAACGAGTAAATTCGTTGACTTGTCAAACAGATAGTGACATGATGGGCTTGGTTCGGGTGCTGCACCCGACTCTGATTAGATAACAGGATAAGAGTGACACAAACTAGTGAAAGCTTATTCTCGATAAAGAAGCCGCGCCAAAAAAGTTAATTCTAGAATCAGAAAAATGCGGAGAGCAGCAGCCGAGAATTCTTGAATGGCTTGTTTATAAACAGATAAGTGTCGACTCAAAAATGGTTACTATCCCTTCGGAGTTATCTTTTTGTTCAAAATGTTTGAGTCCCCAATTATTCCGTGCTCGAAATCTTGTCAGATCAATTTACCGGGACTTGGAAGTTTTAATGGGATTACAGTGTTGGATGAGAAAACAAAACAAGAAAAGTGTCATCGATTTACTGGTATCAGATTTGCCAAGCCCCCTATAGGATCTCTACGATGGAGAAAACCTGTACCTCTAGAAGATGGTTACGATTATTCCGGGGATTATACTAAATTTAGGACTATCTGTCCCCAGCCTTTCTATAGGAACCGAGGGAAGCAAATGCCTAACCCTGATTTTCATTATGACGAAGACTGCCTTTTCCTCAATATTTGGGTTCCTCCTGGTGACGCTCCTTCAGGTGGTTGGCCCGTAATGTACTATATTCATGGCGGTTTCCTTCAAGTTGGTAACCCTCTTCACTATCGGCACTGTGACCCTCAAGACTTGCAAGCGCAAGGTTCTCCTGCTAGATTCATACTTGTATCTCCAGGCCATAGACTTAATCTGTTTGGTTTCCTTTCTGGCAAGGAATTACTTCATGAAGACCCTGAAAATTCAAACTTTGGGTTCTGGGATCAACGACTCGGCCTCGAGTGGACTGCTCAAAATATCGAGTCGTTTGGCGGTAACAGAGAAAACATTATAATTGGAGGCATAAGTGCTGGCTCATACTCTGCTATTTTCCAGTTGGCCTATGAAGTTGATCATCCTGAGGTTGATCAGATCATTAAAAGAGTTATTCTCATGTCAAATGGCTTGGCCGTGCAACCCAAATTTATTAACGAAGCTCAAGATCAATTCGATGAACTAGCTTCTGCATTTGACATTCCTAAAGGCATCGATGGAGGAGAAAAGCTCAGGTTAATGAGAGCTATTCCATATCAGGATCTAGCTTCAAAAATTCTTGATCTGCACCTTCATACATTTAGAGCTGTCACGGATAGAAATTTTGTATCCGCGACACTCTTTGAAGATATATACACTGGAAAGTTTGGACAAAAAGTAAAGGAATCGGGAAGGAGTTTTGTGATCGGAGAAGTGATCAATGAGCATTCTATTTATGCCAACACTAATCCTCCAAGTGACAAAGAAGATTTGCTCAATCAACTCAATAATTATTATCCTTCAAACGTTGCCAAAGCCCTACTGGAGTTATACCCCAAAGTGAAAGATAGTGCAGACGAAGAAAAACGCAAAGCTCAGCTTAAGTTCTTGTTTGGCAGAATTGTTAGTGATATGCAAGTATACGTTTCTAGTAGGGTATTCATAAATGGACTGCTCAAAGGTGGAGTAACTCCGGAAAAAATTTATCGATATCGAATCGCTTTCAGAGGTAAATTCGTTGACAAATACTTCCCTCCTGAAGAATTTGTTCCTCATGCTGGTGATTTAGGAATTTGGTTCTATAATCGTGTTGATGGTATTCTGCCAGAAGAGGAGCCATACTATTTGGCCTGGTTAAAACCTTATGGAGAATGGATAAGAACTGGAAAGGCCGACTGGGGAACAACTGACCCACATCAGCTCCGAATGTTCAACTCAGATGGCTCAATCAGTGTGACTGAAGATGATCTATGGTCATGGTCAATCAAGGTTGGAAACACAGTTAGCGAAGCACTAGGAATTTCATAGATAGTGAATCTTCAAGTTTACTCCAATTAAGCTTCACCATTAGTTGTAATGTCAGAGTTCGACCTATCTAAAGGAAATAACATAGATTCTATAGAACTGTCCTGTAGTAAAGAATAGGAATGATCTGCTACTATTGAGCTGAACCAGTCCGTATCACCAAGTACTTCCAATGACGCGTCTAGCCTGTGAGACAGAACATCACCACTAAATAAATCAGAAAAAGCCGGACTGACAGGAAGAATATTAGATTTGATGGGTATTCCATTATCTACGATCCTTGATTGAAGCCACAAACAGTAGGGTCGCGATTGTTGGACAGACTGCTTCAAAGACTTTATCATCTTAGTGCTCTCTTCGGTAAATGCAGAGCGATCAGTTATGAGCTGAAGTATCTCCATGCAGCTATCAAGTTTTCTCAATGCATCATCGCAAGGCTCTATGAGAAGATAAACACAAATCATAACTGCCGCCATATGGCATGAACAGTAGTCAGAGTAAGAATAGACGAATAACTTGTTATGATCTTTCAGTAGAAGCAGAAGATCGACTATTTCTGCTGCCGAAGAGTAACAATACTTGACCATCTTGGCCGTCAAATTTGTTACACCTCCATCTTGGAATTTCAGAGGTCCATGATCCCGCAGATGTAAAAGAAAGAAAGGTCGGCCAATTGTGATGCGAGCAAAGTAATATGAAAACATAATATGGACCATACCTCTAAACTGGCGGTCCGCAGGACTCATATTCGCTATCTCAAACTCCACGGGTATGCTCTTTCTCCAGGTCTCAACATCATTGATCAAGCCAAGAAGAGAATTGAGTTTTAACTTCCCTCTATATTTTAAAGTACTAGACCAAGCGTCATGTATTCTATTCGTTATTAGCGCAATCGATGTTGCAAGACCGCTAGTACTGACACTCGGCAGTTGTGCCCTAGAGTCTAGCAAATGACAATATCGAGGCATATCTATACTAATATCCGAAAGAGCAAGAGTCTCGGGTCTTCCCAGTGCAATGGCAATTTTTCTAAGGTTTTGAGTCAGAAATAGCGAAATCTTTTTGCGAATTATCAATTAGATTATTTACTTACCGCTCAATGCAGTAGACGCTCCAAAAGAGGCGGTTGCGGACGTCATAAATATGGTTTGGAAAATGCAAACTTGTAGGCGTTCTGTGCATACCATTCGCAATAGCAGCCCTTAGAGCTATACCTAGATAAATGTATGCAACTTCAAATGCCTGAGTAGGAAGGATGTACATTCCCAATAGAAAGAAAGTCTGCACGGTTTCTATAGAAGATTCGCTCAAGACGTCAACACAAAGAGACTTTGCAAGAAGATAGAACTGCCAACCAGGGTATCTATATCTATCCTCCGACTGGAGCATGCTCACGTCTTCACAGGGCGCATATGCGAAAATACTCCCCATGCACAAGCTCATTAGAAAAATACACAAAAAACTGGTATCATTCATGTCCAAATGCATAGGAGAGCGATAAAAAAAGTGGACCTTGTTTAAGAACTCCACGTCATCAAAATAGAAATAATTATTGTTTTTAGCTACCTCAAGAAAAGAAGTTATTAAATGGAGTGCGACATCGCGTGGTGGTAATTTCTGTATGAAAAACTGAAGAAGCTGGCTCGAAGGTCTTATGGCGCGATCTAGGCTCCGATTCCCTTTCTAATATTTCATCAAAAGTCAGAACGTTTAATTTATAAACATACTATAAGGAGAATTGCCTACATTTAATAACTTGTATGCGTTCTCTAGATCTGTACCCTGGTAGATCATTTCATGAATTCGAGCCACAAAACCTTCGTTGGAACCTGCATCCTCAAAATATGTCTGAGTAGAATTTTCATAGACCTGCTGGCTGCTTCCAATCTCTAAATCTGTAATAATATCATTGCTATCGGTTTGAGCAACCTCTTCAGCCTTAGCCCTGTCCAATTGGATTGCCATGGCCTGTAAGCTGCTCAAGTCAAGATTAATATCGGGTATCGAACTTTTTACTATTTTCTCAAGGTATTCAAGTGCTTGCAGTTTTTGAGACATTTCCTTTTGGCTCATGGTTATCTTGGGTGTCTTCTGAACAAGGCAGTCTAATCTCCTCTTGACACATCTATCACAAGGCATGCCACCGATGCATTTGATCTTGTGCTTCTTACATTCGGTGCAACTGGTAGAAAGATATATTAGCTTCTGCGTACTCTCTTCTATTATTCATACACATACGCGACTTCCTTTCGAATCCGCTCATCACTAGGTATCTTGCCTCGCTTCCTTTTTAGTCTTCTAGGCTTATCCATTAGCTTCCGAATAATTACATTTATTTGTAGCTGGAGGACCAGTTGGAATCATAATTCACAGATCGCTGGATCCTTATCGGAGTCTATCTTTTTTTCCTCGACTGGGCCAAAAGCGATCTTATCTGATTTGAGCCAGATTAGATAAGAAATTCTTAGTCACATGTTAAATGTCAATGGAGCTCCTCCATTCGCTATCGCTATACCAATATAGGGACAGCATGACTCTAATAATGATAACAGTTCATGATAGAAACCTACTATTTCCGAGAATACCATTACACTAATTATAATGGATGATACAAGGAAACTTTTGGACGACGCGGTGACTATTGCGACCGACAAATATATTAAAAGGAATCTTCGCTCTCGACTAGCGCATCAGGAAGCAGCAAAATACTTACCGGGCGGTAATACTAGAACGGTACTATATACTAGTCCCTTCCCTCTAATTGTTAAACGAGGATATGATTCCAAGCTACAGGATGTGGATGAAAATGAGTACATTGACTTCCTTGGAGATCAGTCTTCAGGAATGTATGGACATTCGAATCAGACCATAAAAAAGGCCATGGATGAAGCATTTACCAGTATTGGAATTTCTCTTGGCGCTTGTAATGAGCTTGAACCGAAACTGGCGTCGACGCTCGTTAACCGATTTCCTAATATTGAGAAAGTTCGTTTCTGCAATTCTGGCACAGAGTCAAATATAATGGCTCTCGTAGCTGCTAAGGCCTTTACGAAGAAGGAGAAAGTCATTGTATTCAGGGGCGGATATCATGGTGGCCCATTGTATTTTGGTCATGGGGTAGCACCGTACAATATTAACCAAGGGACTTGGATCGTATGTCGATATAACGACATCGAGGAATTTAACAGATTAATTGAATCTTCTAATGAGATTGCAGCTGTTCTTGTGGAGGGAATGTTTGGGTCAGGCGGAGCAATTCCAGGTAAAGCCGATTTTTTACTCAATATTCAACAGAAGTGTCGAGAAAAAGGGGTTGTCTTCATGCTCGATGAAGTCATGACCTCGCGTCTAGGGCCGCATGGTCTTCAAGGACATCTAGGGCTTACTCCCGATATTACCACCCTCGGCAAGTATATTGGAGGTGGCTTCGCATTCGGAGCGTTTGGTGGTCGTGCTGATATCATGGCTATCTTCGATCCAACAAGACCGGACTGCGTTTCCCATTCAGGCACTTTTAACAATAGTGTTCTTACTTTGGCCGCCGGATATACAGGGCTAACTAAAATATACACCCCAGAGGAAGCAGTAAAATGGAATCAAAAAGGGAACTTGTTTCGAGAAACCATCAACAGGGCCTGTGCTGATACTAAAATGTGTTTGTCAGGCTATGGAACAATAATGTGTGTGCACTTCAATAATAAAGGACAAGTTGAATCTTATGAAGATGCTACACAAGATATTCAACAGCTTAAAGATTTGTTTTGGATGGATATGCTGGAAGCAGGTTTCTGGATTGCCCGCCGAGGTACAATCACATTAATGGCTGTCTTGAGCGATCAAGATATTCAAGATTTTGAGCGTGCAATTGTAGCATGGGTTCAGAGTCATAAAGCCTTGATATCTTTGAATTAGATTAATCTCCTTATTCGAGAGAAAATTAGAGTAGAAAAAATCTATAGTCTGTACGTTATTTGGTCAAGAAGGTACCATACGACTGTCACCTATATAGTATAAATAGATGGTACGCTATCAACATACTGATTGATAATTTGCTAAAGAGTCTCCCTTAACTTCCCGACTTTATTCTATCTGTTTGGCTCATATTGAGCTCTTGCCAAAACGCATAAAACTTGCGAGTCCTGTAATTTTAACATTCAAATTTAGAATCAACTGTTTCCAGGCCAAATTTTCACGATTGCTCTGAAAAGGTTGCAATCGCACTTACTGAAGGCTCAAACGCGAAATGGCTGCCCAAAAATATTCTCTGGCTAGATGAGTTCACTCGAGAATCAAACGAACAAGATAGAATGAGGATAACCTCTATACTTAGGACGGTACTACTGGGTTTACTAAACCTGCACAAAAAGGCTTCCTGGAAGCCAAAAGTGCAAATGCAAAGGCTAGAGTCCGTAGAGCAGTTCTTTATTCCATATGGAAAACAAAGTCTAACCGTTCATTCATTCACACATTAAATATCCACATATATCGAAACATAGAGATAAATGTCCATATAATCGGGGCGCAGTTTCTGATCTCACGATAGGATAGCTATTATAAGCAACATGGACTTCGATGCATCTAAGGAGAGGTCAGTAAGCCTCTTGGTACGTCGAAGAAAATAATTCTTTCTTTCGAATAAGACGTGCGCAATTTAATTGAGCGGATACCGCCCCACTATCCGAATAAGGAAGCTTCGGGTAAAAATAAAGGAAGGTACGCTTCAAAACATAACGATACCAGGAAATTCATAATATCGAATGCTCGCCCAATTAGTGTTAGTGGCAGATAAACAGTCTCTGTCCCAGACGGTTTGAAGCATCTTTTCAATTTTTTCGATATATCCAAATTTCAGATGATTCTTCAAACTATGAAGTCGGCAAAGAATATATTCCTTATCTTCTAGTTCTGTGGCTGCTGAACCCGCCATTATTAAGGGAAATACGAGGCCACCTTCCAAAGGGGACGACATTGGTATACCTTTAAGTGCGGCTAATATATGCTGCAAGCAAACAACAGTCCGGACATCTGATTTGTTGTAGCCATATCTTACCTGATGAAGTCTCATGAATGCAGCCCATTGTATGCATAATGCGACACTAGTCGGAACATTTTGACGTGTTGTACTCTGCGGAGTTGAATCGTCAACAGCATATTCCAATTTTAAAGGCGGCAGCCAATTCTGCAGTTGAAATTCTATCTGAGTTGCTAGCCGTTCGAAACGCGCTTCATATTCTGGCTCACTTTCTCTGGCACTTCGCATGCTAGCAAGTGATGAAATTCTTCCAAGAATCGAAACAATCTCACCAGCAATACCGACACGAAAAGTAGCGCCAACCTCGCTTGAAGTTAAGATATCCTGGCCATCATCTATTGTAGATGAAGAGCTCTCTAATAAAGGCACGCTGCAGGTACTTAGAGAGCTCATGAAATCCAAGTAACAAAATATTTGACTTATGAAGAAGGTCAATGGAGAGGCCTTTGAAAACTTACGTAACCCTCCTCTCTGGCTAATATACTGATAGGTCGTACGCAGGTATCTACTCCAATTGACCGAGGATCCATCCAGAACCTTTTCTTTCAGTTAGATGAATCTTTCATGAATCACAATCAAGTGATTTAGCAAACAACGTAAATAGTTTAAAGGAAAACGCACGAACCTCTAGAATGGTCATTAGAAGAATCAAAAGGATAGATTGATCTGATACTGGTTCCACATTGGACAAGGACATTTCAGCTGTTAGTAATTCAAGTATGTTAGCGATAAAACCATCAATAGTTGAAAGACGGGTCCTTAAGATAGCCACCTTTTGCTTTATAGAGCATATAATCTATAATGTAGCAGTCATTTCCACCTGCCATATAAGCTGCTGTCATCCCGAGAATGGAATTTTTTATGCTGCTGTCCTCTAAGCATAAGGGAACAATGAAACCTAAAAATACCTGAGAATTCTCGGCTGAAAATAGCACTGATGAGACGTTCTTGACAAATGTGGTCAAAAGGTCCATTTCGTTATTTTCCATTCCCAAATCAAAAGACATCTGACTATTAGCCATAATCTGAGAATTGCCACTAGATACACAGCTTGAAGATATATGAAAGACCTCATTGGAACCGTTTCTTTTGCTTCCAGGCTGCTGATAGGGACCTGAACATTCAAGTCGCAGCCTTGTACAATCACCACATTCTGGCCAGTTTTCATCACATTTTTTCCTTCTTAAGCGGCAGTTTAAACAGCCGAACCGACTTCTAGGATTTCGCGCTCTTTGCCCCTTTGTAACCGACGAATTGGTCGGACTTCCGTGAGATGTAGATCGCCTAGACGAGCATCCAGCTCTCGGTCTACCTAACGGCTTCGCCTGACGTTCAAAGGTACATTGCAGTCCGAGACCTATTATTATTAGAAAAAGTTGATCGTAACAGTTGAAATATGCGGGGTTGGCTTCCTTACGTGAGCATCTTTGACATGTTGCTTCACCAGAACAAACTTGTTTCTTTATAAAGTGTGACAGGTCAGATAAGCTAGCTTCACTACATCATGAGAATAGAATCATAGAACTTACTATAGAGCTACATCGATCGCAAGCGCGTTTACGAGCTTCCATAGTGTGGTGTTTTGGTCAAAATGACTATCTTCCTTATCGATTCGCCCTTATCTCTTGGGGGTTCTTCGGGTTCGTCCCAAGAAATCTTGAAGTTTGCTTATTCTGGAAAAGGGCTACATGCGGTCAGGGTAACACTTGGCCTTTTTTGGGAAAGTTCTATCATTTGTATACATTTTCTTTCTTCTATATAATAATTGACAACATATTCTCCAATGTAGATTCTTCAGCTGCTGCATCTGATCCTATCACGAAAGCAATGGATCTTCTCAAGTCCATTACTAGTAGACAGAAAGAGACGACAGATTAACTATCATCTCTGACTAGTCAGGCGCAAGCTGAGGATGTGAAGATATTCATCCTGGTTAATTATGAGAACACTACCTTAATTACTAACTTTTCTAGCCAGAACTTATTCTTTATGCGGAGAGAAAACACACACTGTCAGAAGATGGCTGAACGAGTCGATGTGTCTCATCAAGACGAATCTTTAAATTGTCAGAAGGTTTCAAAAATGAAATTAATCTCCATTCTAGTCAATCTTGATACTATACAAAAAAACATTGATGATATAAAAAACTTATAAGTCGAGCCTGAAGCTGTCCGCTTCCACATTATAGTAATCCCATCTTCACGGCAAGTTGATCAATATCAGCTTTGATATTGTAACCGCATACCTCTTCTATAGAGAGTTTTCCTGGACTATCGAGCGATGAGCTCCATCCTATTCGCTCGCTAAGATTTTCTCGAGCCTTGGCGCTAGCTTCTTGTATTCTAGTAGCTCTGGGCTTTCGTACTTCGAAATAAAGCTCGAGACCTTTCTGCACTGAGAGATTGAACTTTGGAGAAAATATATAACCTAGAGCAGCGGCATCTTCAATACCCATACAATAACCTTGCGATTGATCAGGTAACATCGGGTGAGCCGCGTCACCGAGTAAGCATACTTTTCCTTTCGTCCAGTATGGATAAGGCTTGTGGACATATAGACGCCATTGTTTTATATCAAATGACTTCTCAAACATAGCTCGCATGTTTTTGTCAAGTTTAGGAAAAGTATCGAGGAGTTGTTCGACAGTAGCTTCATTGTTCCATCCATCTTCTCTGAGATTATTGTATGAAGCAGGATAAAAGCAATAGCAGCTGATAATGTCGCCATTGCTGCAAGGCGACAAGACAATCTTATCCTTGCTTTTTCCTCCCCAAAACTCTATGGCATCGTTCTTTGAATAATCAACAAATCCATACTTTTTGACATCTTCGGTAGTATTTAAACACCTGTAACAACAAGAAGTCGAAAGTGAAAACTCAGGGACTACTCCAATAAGTTCTCGAATCTTGGACCTGATACCATCGGCAGCGATTACGAGATCTGCCTTCGTCTGTTCTCCATTCTCAAAATAAACAATCCCAGCATCCGCATCAATATCAACAGCTTTGTGGTTGACAAAGAGCTCGCAAGGTGGGCCTCCATATTTGGTATCTTTTGAAGTAGCAGTCCTTTGGAGTTCCTTATGAATGTCTATTCTGTGAAAGTTATAGTAAGGCTGCAAGAAAAACGTATTAGTATCCAATTCAGTTTCTAAGATGAGCAGCTTAAAAACAACACTTACAGCTCCAAATTTTTCCTCGTAATCTCCTAAAGGATACACCCCTTCGACTTCGCCAGTTTCCCAATCATGTCGAATAAGGTCTTTAAGAATGACAGGTTTCGCAGCAGCTGTATCGACACCCCATTCTTGAAGGAATCGCCCTCCATTAGAAGCACAACTAAGAGAAGCTCCAACTTCATTGGCAAAATCATAACGCTCGTAAATTCTGACCGAGTGACCTTGTCGACGAAGGGAAATGGCAGCAGATAGCCCTCCGAGCCCTGAGCCTACAATGGCAATATCCAATGGTTTCCAAGCAACGGTCATTAGTGGGAACTCAGTATCTAGACTTTTGACCTAAATCGATTTTGAAACATGATTTCTAGTCCCTAGTAATATAGTCGTGCCAGGATCTAGCGATTATACAAGTGGGTTGGCTGCATTGTTTTGAAATTTGCGACGCCGAATTTAGTAATTCCATTTTTGTACTAGTGGCCCCGATTAGACGCTGAAAAATCCCCGTCGCCAGCTTGATAAGAAGCAATGGAGCAAAGCCTAAACTCCCTAGAAGCAAAAAAAAAAATTAAGCGACGGACTTCCAATAAAGTGAACTCCGGACTTTAATCGATAAGATGAATGAGCAGAAACATGTCCTTCTACAATCTCCATAAAATATTGTCTTATTCTCCGTCAATCTACTTCATCTTTTCGAAAATCTCGTGTCCCAAAGGACTAAATACATACACCCCGATAGTATCGGATTTCCTTGGATAAACGTGATGGAGAAGACTGATCCGGTTACTGAGGATATTAAGAGCATCCTGGCTCAACCGTTGCAAAACAATGATATTGTATCTCAGTTTATACAGACTCACAAAGACTCAGCTAATGTTCTTGAAGTCAATGAGAAGGCGCTGCTTAGGAAGATTGATTGGGCTTTGGTTCCTTTAATGCTTTCCTGTTATACTTTGCAATTTCTTGACAAAGTAGTCTTGAATTATGCTAGAGTAATGGGTCTAGCTGTGGATCTGAAGTTGAAGGGAAATGAATTCAATTGGCTGCCTACGGCCTTTTTTATTGCCTATATGTTTGCTGAATTTCCGCAAGGTTTTCTTCTGCAGAAATTCTCTCCTTCTCGTGTCCTTGGACTTAATGTTATTGCCTGGGGGATAATAACTGCATGCTGTGCTGCACCTCATAACTTTGGGGGAATGCTGGCTGTAAGGATTTTACTTGGAATATCTGAGTCTGCCATTTCTCCTTGCCTCATGATTATTACTACAATGTGGTATACTAAGAGCGAAGCCAGTTTCAGATGTGGTATCTGGTATTGCGGATTAGGACTTGGACAAATCTTTGGAGGAATCTTGAGCTATCTATTTCAACTAGTCACAGCCAGTTTTGAGGGCTGGAGAATATTTTTTATCGTTTTGGGTGTTATAAATGCAATTGTTGGAGTTCTTTGCTACATAAGGCTTCCAGATAATCCAGTTGATTGCAAATTTTTAACTGACGACGAAAAGTATATGCTTTTAATGAAGCTGTCAAAAAACGAAACTGGCGTGCAGACTAAAAAGTTTGTTCCTAAACAGGTCCTTGAGCTTTTGCTGGACATTCAAGCATGGCAGCTTCTTATTTTGACTATATGCATTTCCTTCTCTTCAAACACAATTTCAACCTTTTCATCTGTCGATATCATGTCTTTTGGATTTACTAGTAAGGAAGCGGCATTGTTAGGGATGCCATCTGGAATTGTCAGTATTGTTTCAACCCTGGTATCTACTTACTTTGTTATGAAGGGTACACAGAGGTGGCTTGGCATAAGTATTTTGCTTCTTCCTGCAATTACTGGTGGCGCACTCATGTCTTTCTTGCCAGACAATAACCAAGGTGGCTTATTGACTGGAATTTATCTCATTAATACAGTGGTTGCACCTTTGGCTCTGATATACAGTTGGGTTGGAGCCAACTTTTCTGGTCATACGAAAAAGATCGGCGCAAATATTTTTATTATGATAGGTTTTTCACTCGGCAACATTATTGGGCCCCAGAGCTATAGAGCAAATGATGCTCCGCATTATATACCTGCTAAGATTAGTATGCTGGCTACTCAGGCTGCTGGAGTATTCTTCAGTGTAACAATTGCCTTAGTCTACTATTTCCGCAATAAAAGTCGTGCAGAATTCCAAGCTGCCGAAGATGATAAAGATGAGCAAGTAGATCGAGCTTGGAGTAATCTAACTGATTTCGAGAATCGTCACTTTAGATACTGTTATTAGATATGCGTTGCGTTTCACTTATTTTCTCTGTAACTTAGTTATCCAGTATGTTATATTTGTTTAGAAATCTATACATTTTTTGAACTCGAAAATTTACTATACGTTAATGCTAAGAGGCCAGAATTTCTCTGAATGATCTTTGCCTCACTTCTTTCCCCAGAAATTTAGCAAAGGTCAGTTCCTGCCTCCGTTATCGTAACGTACTGTACGAATCAGAGACTAAACCATTTTAGGTGTTGATGCGGCGAATTGATAAGCTCCAAACGCTAACCCGCCCGATAAAAAAAGCGCCGACTCCTAATCCAAATCGGGCCTGACGAACCGAAACAGGTTCATACTGCTTACTGGCGACGGGGATTTTGATTTTTACCAAAATCAATAGCCTAAAACCCATATCGGCAAGTGTTTTATCAGGTCTTGTGATATGAAAATTTGCCAATAGGTTTAAGAATGAATTCATACCCCGAAAAGAATATGGACCTTGTCAATTTTCTTAGTTTCTTAGTTGCAAGATGACTATTGAAGAGAGATTGGATACTCTTGTCTTGGTTACAGGTGCAACTGGATTTATTGGTGCACACTGTGTTTCACAGTTATTACAATTAGGGTACAAGGTTAAAGCTGGAGTGAGATCAAATGAGAAGGCACAACGTCTTCGTTCTTGCTTTGGTGATGATATACAAGACAATTTATCATTCGCTGTTATACATGACATAACAAACCAAGACGATATGGATAAAGCTGTAGCTGGATGTAATGGCGTTATCCATCTTGCATCTCCCTTTACTTATAATGTCAAAGATTATCGGAAGGAGTTGCTTGTTCCAGCTGTACTCGGAACTTTGACTGTTCTGAAAGCAGCCAATAAAGAACCTAAAGTCAAGCGGGTCGTTATTACTTCTTCATTTGCTGCTGTATTTGATGCTGATAAAGGTCTACAGCCTGGTGTAGTCTTAACGGAGGAAGACTGGTCTCCTTTGACGTGGGAAGACGGAGAGAAAACGAATAATCCGGTAAGATCAATCTTTTGTTCAATTTTGAAAGTAGTGATGCTGATTTATCTAAATTCTTCTAGGCTGTAGCCTATCGAGTTTCAAAGACGGTTGCCGAGAAGGCAGCGTGGTCGTACATTGAGGATGAAGAACCAGCCTTTGACATATCTGTTATATGCCCTCCCATGGTGTTGGGTCCCTTAGCAAGCGTTCATATCCTCGATACACCTGAAAACCTCAACTTTAGCAGTCAGTTGCTCTGGCAGCTTTTAGACGGCCAACTGAAAGAAATTCCTCCTACCAAAGGCCCAGGTAAGCGGCATTTTTTCTTTGCACTTTTGTTAAGAATTTATATACTGATTGAAATAGTATGGGCGGATGTAAGGGATATAGCTCTGGCCCATATTCGGGCATTTGAAAAGCCAGAGGCTTCTAATCAGCGGTTTTTGGTGTCTGCTGGTGATTACGATTATCAAGAAATTGCAGATATAATGAGAGAGAACCTTTCCCCTAAGTACGTGGAGAAAATAGTTATTGGAGAGCCTGGATTCCGACTTACAGGAACTCACTATACTACTGATTCGAGCAAAGCGGAAAAGGTTCTGGAGTTAACATTTAGACCTCTTAAAGAAACTGTTTTAGACTTTTCTCTTCAAATGTTGTCTATTAAGAAGAATGCTTGTCTTAGTTAGTACATTATTAAACTGAATAAAATAATACGCACTGAGTTAAAATATTCGACGCTGTCGGTCTTTAGTTTTACTTGAGAAGGCTGCATGAAGACAGTTTCATCTTTCAACAATAATTCTGACGTAAGATCCAGTAAGAGTTAGGTAATAACGTACTTTGCTCAATAAAAAGAAAAGAGATACGGAGTAGAAAGTGTCTATTAGGTTGAGCTCTATTATTTGTACATTTTATTTTTAGAGTATTTATTTACATGAGAGAAGATGGTTTGGAATGAGCTTTGGCAATCTCTTGAGCAGTAAGGTCGATAAATTCTTTAGCTTGCCATAAGCTAGCATCCATATGCATAAAAGGATGAGGAACACCAGGGAACCTTTTGAATATTACTTGATTGCCATTGGTTACAAGTTTTGCAGCATAAGCTTCTCCTTCATCACGCATTGGGTCACAGCCGGCAGTGAAGATGACAGTTTTAGGAAGATCCTTGAAATTTGGAGCTTCCAATAAATTTTTAAACCATCCAATTTCTGTCATCTGCTTCTTCCTAGTTTCAGCATCTTCAGACAAAGATTGCCACTTCAAATTATCAAACCACTTGAGTCTTGCCCAGTTCAATGTAGGAGCAAATTCCATCTCAGAAACTGATGGAAAAGGTGCATCTTGAGCCGACTTGTACTTGGAGATATCGTCGATTTGAGGAGTACCAACTGCAGCCAAGACCAGAGGGATTTTAGCATCTCTTGCTAAATGGGAAACGGCAAGTGCAATATGTCCTCCTGCTGACACACCACCAACAGAAATACTAAGTGGATTAATTCCGAATTCCTCTGGGTTATTGTATATGTATTCAAGCGCAGCAAAGCAATCCTTCAAACCGGTTGGGAAAGGATATTCGGGAACAAGTCTGTAATCGACATCGATAACGGTGACATTAGAATCCTTAACAAAGTGCTTAAGTATGTGTGATTCAGTTTCCAAATCTCCAAGGCCCCAGCCACCCCCGTGGAAATCGATATGAACTGGCGAATGTTTTGATGCATTGTCAGGCCTATAGACCCGAATCTTGATGGGTGCTCCATCGAAACTGGGGATTTCTCTCTCGCTGATGTCTGTGATTTCAGGAGCTTCGGCAGTACCATATGCGTATATTCTCGAATAGTTCTTGCGGAGCAAAGGTAGATCTATAGGACCATTAGGAGTGTTGGCCGCATAAGTGTTGTAGAGTTTAACGAATTCACCATCTAGCTTACCATCCAGAGATGGATGAATAGGGTTGAGTGCTTCGTGACCTTGAGTACTCATCTTGATATGTTTTTACAGAAAGAAGAGATGGAAGCTGGTGTCATTATAAGACTATTTGCCTGGCTTGGTAATTTCAGGTGAAAAGTCTCCGTCGCCAAAGACCGGGGTTGCGAGGCTTTTTTTTAAACTTTTAGAGTTCCCTAGCGTGCTGACTGATAAGCGACGGTAACTTCTTACGGTAAACACCAAATTAGGTAATTGACATTCGATCCAACGATAAGGGATTAGGCAAAAACATTCTCGATTATAATTATAATGGAGATCGATCTTATGAATGACTAGATTCAAAATTTAATATGACAGACGGGCCAATACTAATATCTGGCGCTGGTGTTGTGGGTCTGACCCTAGCTCAGAGTCTCAGAAGGCTGAAGATTCCATTCATCATATTTGACCGCGATGAGCATGTGAATTCTCGTGGTCAGGGCTGGGGTATTACACTGCATTGGGCGCTACAATATTTTCTTGATTTGATACCTCAGGAGTTACATGAGAAAGTTTTTAAAGCCCAAGTGATCCCTAATTTTGATACAAAGGACACTGGAGCTTTTCTCTATCTGGATGCCTCGACCTGTAATACCTTGGTGCAGATTCCACCATCTAAGCGTCTTCGAGTAAGAAGAGAGGAAATCCGGCAAATCCTCTTGGAGGGGATCGACGTACAGTGGGCAAATCAGACTAGTGAAATTGAAATTACTGATGATGGAGTGAAAGTGACGTGCAAGAACGGCCAGATATTTAGAGGATCAACATTATTCGGAACAGAAGGTAGCAACTCAATAACCAGGCGGTTCCTTTGTCCTGAAAATTATGCTCTCAACCAGCTTCCTATTCGATTTTGTGGAGCCAGTATTAAACTGTCCTCACAAGAGCTGGCTGAATATCAGGCTCTAGATCCTCTACTTTTTCAAGGGACCGTCCCATTTTCTAATACTTTTTTCTGGTTTTCATTACTGAGTACTCCTGAATATAATGGGTCTGAAAATGAATATGTCGCACAGGCTAACTTATCATGGCCAACTAGTGCAGAAAATTGGCAACCAATGAAGAGTAAAGAAGACCTCATTTCAGCAATAAGAGCCCACTCCAAAGGATTAGCTCCATTATTACAAAAAGCAGTCGACAAGATTACAGATAACAGTGAAGCTATTGAAATCCGGCTCGCAGATTGGCCATGCTTGGAGTGGGATAATCATGAGGGCAGAATATCACTACTGGGGGATGCCGCTCATTCTATGACAATGTACAGAGGTGAAGCGGCGAATCATGGTATCTGTGATGTATATGAGCTTATTCAAAAGATAAAACAAGTTGGAACAGGAGAGCCAGAAAGTTTGAGTTGGGCGGAGGCTATAAAGGAGTTTGAAACTCAAATGAGAAATAGGGCTGCTCCTGCTGTTTTACTCTCTCGACAGGCCTGCTTGGATGCTCACGACTGGAACAGCTTGACTTCTAAAAATCGTGACCATCCTTCGCCTTTGCTTAGTTTACGAAAGAATACTGGAAAGCAATAAGCGGTAGTAAATTTCCCTTTTTTTTTCTTTGCTGTACCGTATGTTCAAATTAGCAAAGTAGCAACAAATATGACCAAATTCTAGTGTTAACTCTCCCACAGCACTTAATACTTATGTCCTGATCTTTAGATCCACACTATTGATTTTTTGTAGCAATATAACTATGGCGAGGGGTGTTATCTAAAAAAGTTAAATTTTTTTTTAAATTTACACTATTGTAAGCTTGTTTCAAGTTGACAACAATTGCAGTCTAAATGCGTAGACAACGTAGATAACAGCAATTATTTCAGCGAAGAACTGGCAATTTTTTTTTTTTTACTAAACAATAATAACTAATAATAAGCGTTGCCAAACTGTGTATAAATTGCCTTGCGGATCTAACTCATTTAGCTTAAACGTGAAAGATATTTTTAATTCCAAACAACAGATTTATATAACCATTGTACTTAAGTGAGCTCAAATTTACAGATAAAAATTTTACAGTCTGAAAAGCCTTATAGATCAAATCTAAAATCAAGCCTCTTATTACCTTGATCCTTAGTTTCAGCAGAGTACTTTTCTCTCTCCTCTTTGGACATAGCATTCCATATAATGTCTCTTCTGTAGTTGCGCCACACATAATAATACCGTGCCAAGAGATAAATGACAATATTCATGCATGTAAGACCAAGAATAACGCGATTACCTCGAACGTCTATAGTAATAATAAGTTAATAATTGGACAGACTTTGTTTAGGACAGACTTTCACTTACAATAAGGTTTGTCATCTCCGCGATAAATGTAGTTTGAAACAATACCCGAAAGTTGTACAAAAATGTTATAGAGAGAGGCTGATAAGGTCCTAGTGCGTACCGAGTTGGAATTTCGAGAAGCCCAGCCTACATTAAGAGCCTGTGAAGATGGAAAGGAAAGAAATAGAGTGAGTACCACCCAGAAAATCCATGGATTGGTATCATGAGGAAGAGCATATATGGCAATGATGAGGGGCAGCGTCCAAAGAGGTTGGAGCATACCAAAAAATCCCCGTTCATTGAAAACCTCACTGAGATAAGTAAGGCCAATCATATTTATTGAAGAAAGAACAAGATTCGGAACAGTCAAGGCATTAGTTTCCGTCGTATTGAAGCCAAGATTTTTAAGAGTGAGAGTTAGGTAAGCGCCAGGAGGATTCGTGGGAAGCTGAAAAGTAAGACCAATGATATAGATGGGCCAAAGATCGAAGTCACAAAGCGATTGCCAAAATTGTTTCAAGTTCACTGCTTGCCGATTGTGCATATCACCCTTCGAAGGGTCATCACGAAGGATTCTATTCACGACGATTTTTTCTTGATCTTCCGTGAACCAACCCTTTGGTCTATACCAAGCTTTTGTCTGCGTTGGAGAGGCAGGAAGAACGAACCATGACACAATCCCGACACCAAGGGTAAGTAAACCTTCAATCAGAAAGAGATAGCGCCAGCCAGAGAGACCATTGGTGCCTCGCAGTCGCAAGATGCCAATGGCGATAAATGCAGCAAATATGTCACAGAGCTGATTAGATACCCAAAAGAAAGAAAGGCGTATAGGAAGTTCAGTGGATTTATAAAAGTAAGATAGATACAAGACAATGTCGGGAATGAAGCCACCCTCCAAAAAGGCCAAAATAAAGCGAGTTGCCAAAAAACTGGCACGACCAGAAAGACGAAACTGACTTATAGACACGACAGACCAAAGAACCAATTCGATGGGGATCCATCGATCAGGTCCAACCTTTTTAGAGATGAGCTGCATGGGGATCTCAGCACATAGAAACCCAATGCGAAACAAAGTATTCCCAAGATTGTAATCGTCTGTAGTCAGCCCCAAGTCTTCGAGGAAGTTATCAGAGTTTGCTTGCTTAATGTTTGCACGGTCAAGTTCAAGAGCAAAGAACATGACAAAGGCCCAGAGTGTGATTCGCCAATCCAGCTTGCGAACTATTTTACGCTCTTCTCCCCAGTTCCATCTGAAACTAGGATCAAACCGATGGACACCTTCGTAATCAGGGCGCGGCTGGTGATCTACTGCTAGTACAGGATCATCAAACACTGATTTCGTGGTAGCAATGGAGTCATCTGAAAGCTTGGATTTCTTGCGTTGGAACCAGTATGAGCGACTTTGCTCATTGAAAACATCCCGCGAGAGAAGCTCCGAGGAAGAGACCGAGGATGCACTGCTCACTTGTTGGCTACCTTTCTGTAGCTGCTTCTCGTCCGTAACCTCCGACATTATTTGATCTGCTGTCCTCTCCTTTCCTTCCCATGTTCTCCATCATTAATATAGGTCAGTAACCTGCCAGCACGCAATATCGACATGATAGAGGTGACCGACTAGATGAACAGCATAAATCAGCGCTCGATATCAGAAAAGAGGGTTGAAAACGACTGCCAAGAAGTAGCCAGGTTGTACTCGAATCGCCCGGTATAAGCTTTGGTGCGGCGCTGGTCATCAAATTTCCAAATGGGTCGAATAATCGAATCGCCCACATGACGTGCTGGGGATCATGATGTTCTGTTTTCTATTTCGAAATTACATCCGATAGGTAAAGTGAAATCTGAGGAGCAGAGTAAGATCAATCGGATAGTGCCCGATCATCAATTTTGGAGGCAAATCGTATGCGAAGTGTTTAGATATCCTCAGTGGGGAAGAGGTGTAAAAGGGTATCTTGGCCTGACAACGATCAAATGCCCGGGCTAAGAGCTCGGTCAGGCTGTGATTCATGTGAGTAGAATTGTCTTAGATATTGTGATCTTTCATTGTTAAACCTAAATACTGACTTTGCCTAGGTAAAAAGCGAAGAATTAAATGTGACGAAGGTACCCCCGTGTGTGGGCAATGTTCGTCGCGGCGGCTTATTTGCTTCACCCCTTCACGATCAAACCTATCAACTGCCAATAAACGTACCAAGGAATATCGTTCACGCAGCGGCTGCATAACCTGCCGGTAAGATTGATTATCTGAGGCATGATATATTTCTCTTTTCTAACATTGGAATACTTTATAGGAAAAGGCGTAAGAAATGCACAGAGGAGAGACCTATATGCAAAGCTTGTCAGCGGCTTGGTCAACAGTGCGTCTGGCAAGGCTCATCAAGAGATGACAATAATGACCAAAACTTGATACACTTATCATCCCCGGTTTCAGCAGTGGTAGAAGCGGTCCGGCCAGAGCTTTTTATGGAGTATGACAGGACGAGGCCGTCAACGTCAATACTCGACATGGTCAACCCGTGCCTTCAACCGATTTGTATTGCGTACCCATATCTTATTCTTGTCGTTTTACTCATTGTCTCTCCGGACGGTGTAGCAGCTACTCGCGCATTACCCCACTATCTCCATGCCATGCTCGACATCAAACGTGATCTTGAGTGCAGTAAGATTCAGGACCCTGAGAAATGGGTAAATAGTACTCTGCAGTCATTTAGTCTCTACAAGTTTTGTGTCAATCCAGATGGAGATCATTCATGGCAGCATTTACTACTGGTATCGCTTGTTCTTGAGCAGCGAATGCCTAGTCTAAAGTCGGCTATCCAAGTTGAAGAATATATAGATCACACTCTTATGGTTGCGACTATCCATGAATCATGTGCTCAGACCCTACTGTCACATCGGTTTCTCTTCGATAATCTCAAAGTTGATGGCATAGGGGACAATGTGCATGTGATGTCCAAGCTTGATTATTGCCGTAAACTTTATCAGATATTTGCATTTGCTCTCATAATACCTTCTCAAAGGTTATCACCACAGGATATTCTAACACAGTACGATCAACTCGTGAGTAATTTAAAAGGATGGCGTCCAGAGGCAACAGATGACATTTCTTTGTACCGGTTCGGCTGGATATTCCACAAGGCAATTACTATTCTAGTATTGACAAGGCGATGGCTCCACGACGACTCGAAGGGAATCTATCCAGGAAGCGTTATTGAATCATTCATTAATGAAGCTTTTAGCATGATTGGATGTCTGTCGATCAAGGAGATTCAAGAGTATAAATATGAATGGCTTTTATATATATTCGGCTTCTCGACAATGGCCCAAATGAGTCGCAAGCAAGTGTTGGAATACCTCAATCTATGCCCCAATTCAACGAGTCGACAAAACTATGTCAATGATATTATCCAACATCTCAATATAGTATGGAAGGGAGAACCCTGAGATATTCTTGGTACCGTCTATTATACACCTATGCTCTCTTTTTAAAGAATAGTTCATACCTAGAGAAAATGTAAATAAAATTAATCTCTTAGCAACGTCGACATGCTTATACAAAGTTGACATTCCATTCTTCTCTTTTCTCTCTTCGATTTTGAGTAATATGCAGAGTTAGCACCATCATTTATGAACTACATTATTGTTTTTGCTCATTCGTTCTTAGGGAATAATCATCACGTTCTAAAAGGCTTCTATAACAAACAAATGAATAATAAAAGAAACAGTCAAAAATAATAGAAAAGAAAACGTTCTTCTTCTTTACAGGGGATAGATGAAAGTTTTATTCTCTTGATCCGTCAGATCAAGCATAGCAATATCGACAACATCGCGACAATTACCGGACTCGTCATCGGATTTCTCCACAACTCCTACCCTTGCATCATTCTCTAGACTTGCGAATCTTCTTTTATTTTTTGCAATTAAGATATATCTGATGATGATCAAAATGAGTGGTGCAGCAAAGAAAGAACATACAATTTGTACAATCCATG
This sequence comes from Trigonopsis californica, assembly GCA_030574475.1. Classification (NCBI taxonomy): domain Eukaryota; kingdom Fungi; phylum Ascomycota; class Trigonopsidomycetes; order Trigonopsidales; family Trigonopsidaceae; genus Trigonopsis; species Trigonopsis californica. Next base: position 40,102 of record JAJMFC010000096.1, read on the forward strand.
CCGGGGTGAATCGAGGCGCGTCTTTCTCTTGCCAGAGTTGAGGAGAGATAATATTGGAGATTGCGTAACCAGCGCAAATCAATGCATTTCGAGTAATTCGTTTAGTGTATCCTGAGCAAGTTGTAGACGTCCATCCAAAGGCAATAATCCATGGTACACCGAATGTCTGTGAAGAAAGGACAAGACAAGCTAGAAGGGAGAGTTTTCTATCCCAGGGCAAGGCAACCAGCGCAATACTACCACAAAATGCGGGAAGAGTCCAGAACCATGCTATCCACGCATTGTATCCAGGGAGATAGTGAAGCATAAGAGTAGCACATAAAGCACAAGCAATTGCGAAACCACCACCAGCGACAGAGACCAAGGTGGATCCAAGGTTGGATACTCCACCGATGCCGACAAAAAGAAGATTTTGCTGGTAAGCGAGATTATTGGCAAGCTGTTGGAGGAGGAAGAATAAAGTAAAAAGCCAGGATACAGGGTCCTTGAGAGCCTCAATGAATTGATGCTTTTTGAAGACTCTTTGCTCAATTGAACTGGAAGTACTCTTCTGAACTCGACGGATAACCCAAACTCGTTCATCTCTAGATAGAAATTTTGCATCAGTCGGATTGTCGGGATACCAGAAAAAAACAGCCAGGGTCAAGAAAAATGTCAATCCTCCAATAATAATCATCAATATTCTCCATGAGTGTATATGACTATTAGCAAATAATGCACCATAGGCAATGAAACCAGTTGGAATCGGAGAACCCATACATGATGCATAAAAGATAGGCTGTATACTAATCTTCTGTTTTGAGTCCAAAAACATAGACATAGTCATTTCCAGGGCGGGAATGACTGCCGATTCCGTGAAGCCAAGGAAGAATCGCAAAACAATGACACCAGCATAGTTATAAGCCGAGCATGTCAAAAGAGTAATGATTGTCCAAAGAGCAAGCGACAAGGTTAAAAACTTGCGAATAGATAACTTTTGAAGAAGGTAATTTCCGGGAATCTGTCCAACAGCGAAGCCAGCATAGAATATTGAATTGATGTTGTTGTACTTGTTTTGATCCAAGCCTGTGTCTTCCCAAAATCCTAGGATTGATGCATATGATAAGGTTGCTTTGTCCATATAGAGCAGCAGATTGACGACTGATGTGTAAAGGAGGATTATAAAGAAGACTTTACGCTTGAGTTTTCTTTCCCGTTTCGGCTCAATTGGAGGGACAAGCGGATCATTTTCATCCATAAACCGGAGTGTAACGTCTGCATCCTTGATCTTTACAATCCTACCTTCCGATGGAGGTGAAGATACTGGTTTAATGTCGGTACCCTGCTGATGGGAAATATCCTTGTCGATGCTTGAAGAAGACATTGCTGAGTTACTTCTAAGACATCCTTTTTGACGAGCCCACAACACTTGTTTTATGTTACATCTCTCTCAACACAAGAATCATTATAGACATGGATGTCGCCATCGATATGGGGTCGACTAGGACAAACTGAAAGTTTATGAGTTGGTCATCGCTCTCTATTGACTATCCGGCGGTTTACGAATAGAAAGCTAATAAAGCCTTCTTGATTTCCCTTTGGGTAATAAACGCCGAAGTTGGTAGACCTGAGCCGCTCGGTGATTCGGTGATTCGGCGATGTCAATTCCTAGTCTAACTCCATTAAAAGAATAATCAGAAACTCCGAGAGTTGATCAAACTCAACAAAAAACTGCGCCTATCTATTTTGGCGTACTAAAAATCTTGCTTGTCGAATTAGACTGATTTACGTAGTATATGTTTTATGCGCGGCTGAAGGTTTTGGGTTTTCAATTACTATTTCTAACCTATTCGGCAGAAGTCTAATTTGCAAGATCTGCACATCATCTTTCGAAACATAATATGTGTCGGAATTCTTTTCTTCTTCGCAGCATATTACCATATAATCTTTCATGAGCACGATATTTTTTTTAGAGGGTCTTAAGCGTAGATATAGCTACAGTGTATTATACAGAGAGAGACATGAGAAAAAAATGATAGAAAAGTATCTAACTTTGTTGGGAAATGACTTTTTCTTCTCGGCGTTAGAAAACCTTATTGTTAGATCGGAGCGGCGGGGTCCATTGCAATTGCTTGAAATATTTTTTTTCCACCAGTAAATCTCTCTAAAAAAATAAAGGTACAATTTATTAATAATCACGCTAATTTAGGTCCCTCTTTTTAACTTTTCAGTTAAGTATTATTGTGAGATTAGACCACAAATATATTGATCACGTATAATGTCCAGATGCAGGATCCCATATTTCCCAGCTCCAACTGTCTTCGATCAGGAGCTCAGAATTGTGGAGATCTGAACTTAATTGACTCCAAAGGTCAGATATAGGGCTACCATCGGCGTGCTCCTTACTGACAGGAGATAAAGGATCAGGATCATAATCTGGTGAGTTTTTAAGCTTGTCAACAAGAGCTATCTGTTGCCAAATATCATTCTTGATTTCAATAACCTGTTGCCATCTTTGAATGCAGAGAGGAGTTGTCTGCTCCCCCATATAGCCAAGTGTTTCAAATGTTCTGTTAATACACAAGACGCGCGCATCTTGTTGAATATCAATTGAAGCGCTGTCACTCTCAAACCATCTCGACGCTTCTCTTGAGATATCATACAAAATAATCAATATAGCTCGTAACGGTTGAAATTTTCTTGTCTCCCATACAAACAGAGAATACTTTTTATTGTCCCCATAAACACAAAACTCCTCCAAAAAGGACATCGACGATGACACGAGGTCGGAACTCAAGCAGTAGTCTAAAGGCATTTTCTCTTCAGCAGATGTCACTGAGGATGTTTGCCGAACGTTGCTCATCTGATATAGTCCTTCTAAAGATGCTGGAGATGGTGGTATGCGATCCCCATTAGCGACAGTGCTACTAGAATATCTCGCTTCATCTTTGCGCTTTTTGGCCCTCTTACATATCTCTTGATGTAAAAGAATACGGGCCCGTTGTTCCAAAGTACCCAGCATTGAAGTGGCCCATTTGATAAAGGGAGATAGACTTCGACTATATGAAGTGCAATCACTAAGCCTTATTGAACGAGAGTTGAGAGACATCCCTAGCTCATCTATGACTTTAATGAATTTTTGAATCAATTCAGCGCTGATGGAAGAGCTGGGATTATCATAAATTTCTTCCAATATTTGAGACGTAACAAGAGCCCAAGAGGACCGAGCATTGCTGAAAACAGTAGCATGACACATGTGAAAGTCTCCTGCAGTTGTATGTATAAATTCATCGGGCATCTTGGTAGTACATTGACGCTGGTGGATAAGAGGAGAGAGTCCACTCGATAAAGACGTGATAACGTCTAGATAGACAATTTGCCACCATACCTTTCGCCGTAATTGTAACGTCTTCTCATCAAACTGTAATACTTCTCGCTGTAACCCCATCAATTGTGCAGCCCTGATTAGAGCAGCCATACCCGAACTATCTTCACTCACACAGTCACTCCTACTAATAGAATACAGCAGAATAGCTGCCTGACAACCCAGTAGGGTAGGCTTTCGAGGAAAATGATACATGGCTAGGGCAATTTCTGCCAAAGAAACAAACTGAGTCATTTGATCAGATAGTTTTTGGCAAGTAAAATCACTCATTTTAGACGTATTGACTTTGAGTTCCTCATAAGCTGAAACAGAAGAAGCATAGCAAACAGAATAGAATAGTAACAAAAATGGTAGCTGACCATTCCTTGTATCTCTCCAAAATAACTCGTATTGATGCAGAAACCAAGGCCTGTCAATAATCGAAACGATAGGATGTATGGAACAAAAATATCGATCCAGCAGCTTATCAGCAACATTTCTTTCGGGGAAGTAGCGAAGCAACTGAGCAATATCGGAAGGCATGCATTGCTCATGAACATTGATGCGAGACAAGACGCCTGTTAATGTGGCAGCAGGGCGACAGCTAGGGAGATCGCCATTCGAAGAGACAGATGAATAAGGCCACGCTGCCTCCAGTAGCGTAGGTTAGTAGCGTAGGTTAGTAGCGTAGGTTAGTAGCGTAGGTTAGTAGCGTAGGTTAGTAGCGTAGGTTAGTAGCGTAGGTTAGTAGCGTAGGTTAGTAGCGTAGGTTAGTAGCGTAGGTTAGTAGCGTAGGTTAGTAGCGTAGGTTAGTAGCGTAGGTTAGTAGCGTAGGTTAGTAGCGTAGG
>JAJMFC010000097.1:0-44178 GCA_030574475.1 Trigonopsis californica
AGTTGAGGATGTGGTAGCAACTGAAGAAGTAGAAGTAGAAGTAGAAGTAGAAGTAGTGGTAGCAAGTACTGTAGATGTAGACGATCCGGGCGCTGAAGTAGTCGTAGAGTCAGAATCAGTAGTAGTCGCCTGAGCGGCAGCAGCTGCACTTAGCTCAGTAGAGACAGAAGCAGGAAGAATCCATGAGTTTGCTCCAACGCTCGAACAAAGTGAATACGCAGCTGAAGTGGCTTGGGCAACATCTGAACCTGTGCAAGAACTAGCAAAACATTCAGCAATGGTACCACCAAATTGGGGCATAAAGCAAAGACATCCAGTATCCCAGTAAGGGCAAGGAGTGTTGGACGTATCTGAATCAATGACACAGTCAGTTGCACACGCAGGCAACGCAGACAGGATAGGATCAGCAAAGCCATTGATGCTAGCAGTCTGAGCAACTGAGGGATAGGAAGCATAAGGGTCTTCGCTGGATGTAGTTGTGGCTGCACTAGTTGAGGATGTGGTAGCAACTGAAGAAGTAGAAGTAGAAGTAGAAGTAGTGGTAGCAAGTACTGTAGAAGTAGACGATCCGGGCTCTGAAGTAGTCGTAGAGTCAGAATCAGTAGTAGTCGCCTGAGCGGCAGCAGCTGCACTTAGCTCAGTAGAGACAGAAGCAGGAAGAATCCATGAGTTTGCTCCAACGTAGGAACAAAGTGAGTAGGCCGCTGAAGTGGCTTGGGCAACATCTGAACCTGTGCAAGAACTGGCAAAACATTCAGCAATGGTACCACCAAATTGGGGCATAAAGCAAAGACATCCAGTATCCCAGTAAGGGCAAGGAGTGTTGGACGTGTCTGAATCAATGACACAGTCAGTAGCGCATGCAGGCAAGGCAGACAGGATAGGATCAGCAAAGCCATTGATGCTAGCAGTCTGAGCAACAGAGGGATAAGAAGCATAAGGATCTGATTGTGCTCGCACAACAACAGCGAGAGCAACTAAAATGAAAGAATACATGGTCGGTGAGAAGTGTCGCTGATGAAGTGGATATATCTACCGTCTCAGCTCGAAGGCATAAGACAGCGCCGATGGCCATCCTATATAAGGATAAAATCAGCTACATTGGACTAGGCAAATGGGTTTCCGAAAAAAAAAAAAAAACCAAATTCCCTGATCTAACAGTTCGAAGTACTTTTTCCCTATTTAGCAAACTTGGCAAATTCTCATCGCAGGCTACTTCTGGTCTTCCTGGTGGCCATGATATCGAATGCTTTCAAAGTCAAGTCGCTTAGAGTTTAGTGGGATCAATCGTAAGCCGCATTCCATCAGATTAGATCTTTAGCGTAATGATCATATTCCTAAAGCAGTTAGCGACAAAACGTCCCACATGCTTGGTCCAAAAAAGTCAGATGACAACCTCGATGTGGCAAAGCGTTATCAGATTAGCATCTTATAATGTTCAAGACTCTCACCGCTGTCTGGTGAGTTCCTTTGCGGAATGGTTTGCTATGCTCCTGCTCCTCCACACCCGGTAGAAAGCCGAAAACCCTCATGTATTTTCAAACTTGACTAACTGCAATCAGTTACCAGCTGTTCCGGGTTAGCAGGGGAATTCTCAATTAGTGTAAATAGAATCAAAGATGTCTCTTTGACACCGCTCTAAATTGACTTAGACCGAGAAGACGGATCAACGTAGCAAAAATTTCTTTCAAAAAAAAAGGCGGACGACAAAGAAAGCTGAAGAGAAAAACATGAACACTATTCATACAGCGATGAATGAAGAGAGCCACCATCAGCGGAAACAAATAACGTAGACTGTAACAACTAACGGTAAAAAACTCTTCAGCAGTAGTTTATACTTGTCATATTCAAGCTTTTTCTGGGGATACAGCTGCGGGAGTCCGTTCCTTTTCCTACTAACGCCGTTTTAGGATACCTTCGAAATTGCTTGTAACTAAAAGTACTGTTATGTTTGTCGCCAAGGCTGGACACAGACAATCAAACTGCTGAGATTATCCGGATTGAGGTTTATCTGATCAAACCCTGTTTGGGCGCTAGCCAAATAAAAACGGATCGTGGCTTTCCCTTGGAAAAAGTTTTAGCCGCTAAGCCGGTTTTGGAAAAACCAAGTAATTGTACTCACCATGTAGTAGTTACCCTTAAGCGGAATTTATTATTAGGTAATGCTTGTCAGAACTTTATCCGAACGCGACGGGCGACGCGTACGGTAATACCGCGAGAAAATCATAAATCAACAGAGATTCTGACCCCAAGCGCGGAAGAATCCAACAAGCTCAAAACAACTGCGGGCAAGTCATTGTTCCCCAAGGAGGTTAGCTAAAAAGCCCCAGTCAACTAGAAATCCACTTTGCTTTAAACAACGGCCCCTTCAGAAGAAGGCTTTGGAGCTGAAGGCACGCATTCTCGGCTTGGCAAAATTTGATATCCACTATTCGAGGGTATTGTTCGCTCCTTGCCAGAATTTGAAGTACGGCAATGGGACTCACTGCCATTTCGAGGTCTGGACGACAGAACCGGTCCAGTGTGGGGAGTTATTCTGCATGACTAAGGCGTAGGAGATACCAAGTTCGTAGCTTTATATTTATTCTCGAATTCATTTGAACTGCAAACCAGGGTGAATATTGCAGACAATGATCTATTGAAATAGAACAAGAGTTCAGTTTTAAATGCTTGAAGACCCTCCGCTACTTTCATTTAATTAATTTTTAATAAATTATGAAATAGTATGTAGATTTCGATTTCGGGCAGTGTTGTACTTCTGAGAAGCTGACTATGCAACTTCCTATGGCGCTCGTGACATTTTCTCTGGGAGTTGATGCTCTTGAGAAATCTTTTAGAATTACTACTTGCACGTGACCCGCATTTTTGCCGTGGCCTATAGATGAAAAGAGAAGACTTTACACCTCCAAAAAAAAAAAAATTTTTAACTTCTCTTGCTCTCTAACTTACGTAGCCATGACACCGAAAAAAGGTACATTTCTTTTCCAATAGACATGTCTATACCACGAATCTTTGTTGTGAATATCAATACTAGAAGATTCATATCGTAAATAGTTACCAGGTTGTGTGTACATATCAGTGGGCATGACGTTATGGGCACATGCAAAACGAGATCTGAGTACTAACGTCATATTAATCAACCTGTAAGTTAGTTTTGTTAAATGTGGGGGAGTGGAAGTTCTGAATTTGGATTTTCGACAACAACAACTTCGAGCAGCAAAACCATGATTCACCGATGACGTCCAACGATGACGATGACTAGCATTTCGAAGACCCAATATGAAATACACTTCGTTCAATTAGCACATTGAAAATTAAAGGCGCATAAAAAGAGGATGAGGAAGGCTGGGAATTTCTAGTGATACTCTACTAATAGTTTTATCGTTATCCTTGCAATTATGTCTATGAGATTAGCCTCCAGCCGTATAATTTTCAAAGGCCGTGGTCCTTCTGCCCTCGCAAAGCCACGTCTATATCAACTTCAGGGTATTGCATTGCAACAAAGAGGCCCAAGTGAGTCTTTCGTCGTGGTCTAGCTCAACGAAGATACTAACTGTTTTTTTTAGATTCATTCCGCTCATTCACTGTAACAAGAGGGAATCTGAAAAGCGATCTTGACTCTGCCAATGCCGAGCAAGTTAAAGGAAAAGTAAAGCAGAAGGCATCAGAATGGGCAGATGCAGGTAAAAAGAATGCTCAGTCAGCTGAGGAATCTGGACATGAAACTGCTGAAGCCGCGAGAGAGCGCGCTGACTCCGCACAAAAGAAGGCTAGTGAGGCTGCAGAATCAACCAAGGAGTCTATTAAATCAACAGCTGCGAAAGCAGAGAAGGCGGCGGAAAATGCAGCCGAGTCTACCAAGGAGTTCACTAGGAAGAGTGCCCAGAAGACTAAAGAGTTCTTTGTAGGGAAAGATAAAAAGTGATGGAATCAGAACCTACACATAAATTTAGCATTTTCTAGTAATATCATATTGTTTCAATGATTATAAACTTGTTTTCTCGTAATGCTCTCTGATCCCCAAAACCCTCGTAGCCAAGAACCAAGCTCTCTCATCCAGACTCTGACGTGCATGTGATTATTCCTGTCCTAATTGAGTCATTTGAGCCTTTTAGGAAAGTTACCCTGATACGGCTAAATGCCACCAATGGCTAAACATCATCATCAATCAATAATAACCTTACTTTACCTTCATTCTGTATTTTAACCAGCTGCATCTAATTCACCCTTTGCATCTAACCACACTTGCTTTCAAGAGAATTTATAATGATTATCGCATCAAGACCTATTACTCCTTTAGCGAGGACTATGACTAGAAGAAACTTGTCTACAGTTCAACGCTCTCTCATTTTAGCCGCTCGCCCTCATTTTACCCCACATAGTTTGAAAGTGAGTTCTCTTGGTTCTCGCTTTAACTCATCATCGTCGGGCCCAAGCAAAGGTAGCAGCGAACTTACTTGGTAAGTAAAATACAGAATTGTTACGTCTCTACTTTGACCGAGAAAAAAAGACAGTGTCGGCCATATAATGACGTCAGTATGGAAATACTAACAGGTTTTTTGAATCTTTAGGTTTCTCGGTGGTCTCGCAGTTTCATTGCCATTATTCTATTATGGTTATAGGAATAAGCAATCATTGAAGCATCATGGAGAGCAGGCTAAAGAACATATCGAGGCCGCCGGAGAGGAAGCGAAAGAGGGAGTGAAAAATTATACCACTGAAACTGCAGACCAATTGAAGGAGGGAGCTGAAAGTCTGAAGGGCAAGACCAAGGCCAAATTAGACGAGGCTAAAGATACGGTAGTTGGCAAAAAAGATGAGGTTGAAGTGAAGGTTGAAGACTCTAAGGAGTCTCTAGAGGGTAAGGCCGGCGACGCCAAGAAAGATTTGCAGCAAAAAATTGACAAAACTAAAGAGTCCGCTTCTGGCGTTGTTGAAAAGGCTCAAGAGCAACTTGAATCTGCAAAGAAATCTTTTGATGAAGCTTCAGGATCTGCCAAGAAAGATGCTCAGGATAAACTTGAGACTGCGCGCCAGCATTATGAATCCGCCAAAAAATCTACTAATGACCTCATCAGCGATTTATCCAAGCAGTTGGAGACACTTCAACATGAGACTGTTCCTGCCAAGGCAGATGAGATACGCACTGCACTTGCAGATCGCTTAAAGGCGGCCAATTCCAAGGTCGATGATTTTGATAAGCAAACTTTGGAAGCCATTGAATCATTAAGAGCTACTTTATCACAAAAGGCATCGTCTGCAAAAGACAAAGCATCTCAAGTTGTTGAGGACATTAAGAAATAATAAATTCTTTTTTTTTTTTTTTAAATTGGGGAAATTAACCTCATTTATTGTAAGGATATGAGTGCCAATGTATCATTAGCATCAAAAATTTTTCTTTTTTGTTTGGAGATATTAAAATTCAAAGCCATAGTTGACTAAAATTCTATCCAAGTTATTGCATACATTTCGGACATTATCATTATTATTATTATTGTTGTTGTGCGTAACCATCCAACTTGATCTACTATTGATCTAGATAATCCCTTGATACTCCTATGGTTTACGAACGAAATAGTAGAAGAAAAACATTAAAATAAAGATCCAGACCATTTTAGACTAAGACGTCGATGAAAATTTTTTTTATTTATTTTTTTATTTATTTTCCTAAATCTATTTTCCAAACAAGTCCTTAAGCTCATCGAGTCGTTCCTGTTTTTGACGTTCCTTGTAGTCATAATTTTGATCTTGATCCATCTGAACAGTTTGAGCAACAAGCATTTTGCGTTGTTGAATTTTAAGCATTTTCTCTTCAACGCTATCTTGAACAATATATCTAGTAATTATAACAGAATTTGTTTGACCCATTCTATGAATTCGATCAATAGCTTGAGATTCTACAGAGTAACTCCACCATGGATCCATTAAGTATGCTCTTGTAGCACTTACAAGATTTAAACCGACACCTCCTGCTTTTAATGACAATAAAAGTACACATTTATCAGAATTTGGATTCTGGAATGTTGAAAGTACTTCAGCACGTTCCTTTTGGCTCATAGAACCATCAAAACGGAGATGTGGGATACCTTGTTGTTCAAGTACATTAGATATGATAGTTAGAAAACCTGTAAACTGAGAAAATACAACACTTTTGGCTCGCAAATTCTCTGCACGAACTGCTAGAAGACTCTTTACTAAGGCTTGTAATTTCGTAGACTGGTGACCAAGGCTAGGTCGTAGTATTATTTGTCCCTGTTCATTGCTGTCTTTCGCTTCACTATTATTAGTCCTTTCAATCTGATAAATATCTGCTGTTGATAGCTGCTCTCGACAGACTGGACAGCGGCTATCAGCACCTTGACGCTTTTGGAACTTTAGAGTATTTGTTAGTAAGTAGACGAAAAAATGAATAATAAATAAAGGAACTTTTTTCATACCTCTATATGCGATAATAAGCACTCAAGGCATCCGACGTGAAAGCATTTAGTGACCGCCAAGTTAGCAATTGGTTCACTGGTGCATACTGGGCATTCACCTTCTGCTTCTTTAGATAGCTCAGCAATTTTATTGCAAACATATGAACTATCATCGCCTTTGAGTAGATTTGATATTGAGTTATTGGTCGAAACAGGCCTTGAAAGTTCGGCATACAACTCTAACTTTGGCTTGAGTCTGTCAATAATCCAATCATCACCTTGAGTACCTGGGCTACCAGTTTGTTCTCCCCGTAAAGAATTTTCCTTTGCGCGATTATATTCAAGTTCTGTTTCTGATTTATATAGAAGACCCGGATGACATACAGCTTGACGAAGTCTTAAGATTTGAGCCAAAATTGTGGAATATGCCTTCATAACAGTACCTGCATTAAGATTCTTATCAAAGACTGTCTTTGCTCTCTCAAAAATAAAATTGTAAATTTCCCTCTCAGCATCAGATAATTCCAGCTTTGTAATCTGAATAACACGCTCAGGTAGCTCTACCAAAGGACGCCCATCGGGGGTCTTCATAGCCTTTGTTCTTCGTAATAGAATAGGTTCCATGATTGTTTGTACAGAGTTAAGAGCCTTTTCATAGTTGCCCTTTTTGAATGGTATGCTCACATAAGAGTTCCAATAATTGATATCTCTCCAAGGTTTGATATCTAGGAATCTGACCATACTGAAGAGATCATCTAGCTTATTGATAATGGGTGTGCCCGTAAGTAGCCATCGTCGTTCAGCTTTTATATCATGACACGCTTTAGATATCTTTGCTCCGCAATTTCTGATGCCATGTGCCTCATCCAAAACGACTCTGAAAAACGTTAGCGAGAATAGATCATTCCCATCAGATATAAAGTTCTTTGTGCCTGAATTTTGCGCTCTGTTGTGTTCAGATAAAACAGTCCCATATGTAGTGAGAATGATATCTGGTGCCAGAGTTCTAGAATTCTTCCCACAACAAGAGTCTCGTAAGTTTATCCGCCGGTCGTTCCCGTAGTAAACTAGTACCTTCATGGATCCTTCAGATGAACAAGCATATATTTCACTTTCCCACTGTGCCAGTAAGGACATTGGGGTAACAATGAGAGTTGTGAAAGGAGCAAAACTTTCTTCAGGAATATCTGAGACGGACTGAGGAACTGATTCTCTGGAATTCCTATTGGAATGGATTAGTGCCATAGTGGATATTGTCTTACCGAGACCCATTTCGTCTGCAAGTATACCACCATAAGAGGACTTTTGATTCCCAGGATACTCTAAGCTGAATAAACCGTTATACAAATTAGCGAAAAAGTATTTGTATTCATCTTCATCGCTCTCATCCGCATCTGGCCACTTGTACTTTTCCCATAAGGGATCTAAAGATTCTCCATTACGATCACTCCTAGAAGGATCTTCTCTTGCAGTCATCCATCCCAAACCTTGACGCTGATATGGTCGTAAATTCATAGTGAAAGTTGAAGCAGGATCCGCTTCAGGAAATTTCAGATTTGATGGTTGAGCAGTACTGTAAATCGCATCCAATTGATTTGGATCGATGACTGGTTCCTCGATTTTCTCATTGTCTATATCTGAATCCTCATGCCCCGGGGAGGATGGTGGCGCAAAATCAGCTTGATCTGCGGCCAGAGCCAGCGCTTCTCGTCTGTCGAAGAGTTTGTTCGAAGCAGGTGTCTCTGCTTGCGAGCATTCCGGTTCGAGATCTAGGAGGGCAAATAGTTTGGCAAAAGCCAGATGCCGTACTCTATTGGCAAACTCTTCAACGGGCTCTCCACGAGGTCGCTTGCGAAGTCCGATAGCAATTGGAACCTGACTTGAAAGTTGGGGCTGGTCACTAAAAGGGTCAAACACCTTTCTATGAAGAGAACATTCAAACTGCAGCAGAACAGATGATCCTAGCTTAAGATTATTCTCAGCAAATATGCATGTTCCAGATACGGAGACCAGATCAAGATCCAGAAGGACTGATAAATGGCGGCCAAGATCAGGGGAAAGTCTAGCAATAGCTCTACCTTGTTTGTCCACGACATCAACAATCTGAGATACCTTACCACTTCCGCTAGCTATCTGATTCCGGACGATCTGAGACTCGACATTTCCTATAGGACGCTTCAGATTTTCGGGTCTTCTCAAGTAGACATAATCGCCAAAATTTATGATATTCTTGCCAGAATATATAATCAATGCTGAGCAGGAGAAGGTACCCAAGCGGCGCTCTTTCCAATTATGATTGCTTTTACGTCGTTTTGTCGGCCGCCCGCTTGGACTATGGTTGGAAGGTTCTAGTGATTCTGAACTAACTTGATCAGTTTGACTTGAAAGATCACCATTACAGTCAAGATATACATTGGCTGCTAGAGTTATATCTCCTCCACATTGTTTCTCCAAAGCGTCGAAAGTCAAGTCTGGAATCTTATCATTTACGAGCGCTTCAAGCAGTCCTCGATCAAGTCGAATGGCCTCGTTCTTTGACTTATTGAAGAATCGGGCGCAAGTTGCCATCTGGCCTTTTTGAGTGGAAATTATTCAGTTGTCGCGTCGACGCGTTCCATCGATTATTAAAGTTGGGCAATATTATATTTTTCCATTGTCCCAACCAACGCTGGACTACGTTCCGTCAGGGTAAGCCCCTCTTGAAAACTTTTAGTTTATACAACTAACATTAGACAATATATACTCTCGACCTCCGACAATGTCAGATAAGGTAGACTATTCGACTGCTGCATTACTGGGAGACAGAAAAAGATGACTGATCAAGCTGTCACGTGCAAGTTTTTTTTCAGGATTTCCCATTTATACAGTATTTGTGGCAACAGTTCGAGTTATTGTCGCATCGACCTTCTTGTTTGGTCGGGTTGTATGACGTTCTTCAAAAAGATAAGTACCACTGCGTCTGCCCTCGTGGCTCATAACCTCTTAGACCTTTGGGGACTCCAAATAGATCTTAAAATTAAGAATTGGTAACTCTAAAGGCACTGAAGGGACTTACTTCAAAAATCTGGTAAGAACTTATACCGTTACCAGAGATTTCGGAACTCCCAGCGGAGTCTCTAGAGTTATCCGCTCACCTACCTTCTCAACAGGGAGAAGAGCACACATGAACTCGATAACGACAAGTTCAGCGTGTGCGGCGTAGTCATGAGACTGCGTTCCCGCAGAAGCGGATAACAAATCCTTGAACGCGTCGAAGACCTTTGTCATATGAGACTCGATCTCGAGCGCGTTAGGGATGGCAGAGGAAACTTCATAAAAGAGTTTAGCCTTCTGTTTAATTGCCATTACAGGATCTGTGGAGAACTGCCCTGGAATATGGTGGTAGATTTTATAGCTAGTGTCTAAGTCAATATGTTGGGACATATTGGACGACAAGCTCTCGTGAACACTCGTTTTTAGAAGAATCACAATCTTCTTGTCAGCTTGTTCGGCTGCACCGGTCAACTTGCCTTGGTCGGAGAGCAAAAGAGTACATGCGCCATATTGACTCAACGTATCTTCCGTCATCCGTTTCCAATGTAGAAGGTTAGACTCTTCTTTATCTAGTTTGATCGGAAGCTCTTTGACAGAGTTGTCGAGCAACGATTTGTAGATATTGGATGCCATTGCTGATTTATATGAGTAGCTCTAAAATTAATGTATTAGCTGAGTGTTCACATGTCATTATGTTTTGCAGAAAATTGTTTTAAATGTTTGGAGGCTCTCATCTTGTTCCACTTCTCTTATATACATTACACAATAGAAAAGAGAAGTTGCAATCACGTGACCCTTGGACGAAAAAATAAAGCGCGTCCGTAAACACATCTCATCTCATCGCGTACAATGCTGCTATATTTTTCATCTTTCTTCTTCTTTCATTGTCTCAAGAACTCCTTCAGTTTCTTTTTTTATTTACTTGCGTCTACAACTATGCACCGTACTCTACTACTATAGCGTCTCCACCCTCTTGAGGCTACCGTTCTCATGTCCTACGGCGATCCTGACCACTAAACAGAGCAAGGGCTCGCGAGGCAAATAATGTACCTAGAAGGTTACTGAACAGCTAACTTTTGTAGAATCCCAATTGTCGCTGAAATACCAGCTGCTTTCGTCTCGGCTGGAAACACTCCTCATGAGCGCAGCCTTGGCCCAATGACCGTACTGTGTCCGCATTGTGATGCGCTGCATTTCGACGTAGAAAAGTCCCCTAGAGGTTTAATCTCTGCTGAAAATCTGGCGAGTCAACCTGTCGTCTTTGGAAGGAGAGTTGGCTTTCATCCTGGATAGAGCTCAATTCCCCGTGCAACTTTCCATGGCAATGACTGTCAACAAGGCTCAAGGTCAGTCTTTGGACGCTGTAGGCGTTGACCTCATTATACCGGCTTTTGCCCAAGGTACAGTTCTCCTCCAGTAAGCCTCGAGAAGAACTACAAATATTGTATACCCTCAATTCTTGACCGGTCTACAATATATGAAATATTGGTACCCTCATGAAATATTGCATTCATTGTGAACCAGGACCTTGACTTGTTCTATGATAGAACGGGAGAAGATTGTATTTATTAGTAGCTTTAATGTACACTTGCTCATATGTAAAGTCTACGAATGTTATAAGTAGAGTAGTAGTAATACAAACCATTTAAGTTTATTAATAGATTTTGCTTCACAACTTGATTTTCTCGTAAATTTTTCTTTAGTATTTTATCATGATTTTATTTTTATTTTTATTTTTATTTTTTTCATGTTATGTCGCTTAGCTTTCAATTGTCAAATTTTTTTAATTTTTTTTTCCTTTTCTTTTCTTTTTAATTTTAGCCATTCTTTCATGTTACATCTTCAATTCTATAGTCCGGTATCCTTGCAAATATTAAAAAGTCGAAAGTAAGAGGGAGTTCAATATATACAATCATACTCCGGCTAGTTAACCTGTATGCCCTCAGTATAAAATCATGGAAGTAGAAAAATTACAAAAAATCACGCGAATCCGAACATTATTCTCTATGCAGGATTCGGAACGATACATTCAGATAATATATTCTATAACTTTTTCTGTGTTAACTTTATGTTTTAATATGTCATGCCCAAGCTTGCTTTATTTCATGATAGTTTGGCAGACTAGATGCTATCCGTAAAGCCTCCCCAATCAAAGTGGAATCTGCAAACACCTTTGCAATTGAAAACCGCAGGCACTTTGGCAAATTTGAAAGGATCAAAGACGCTTTCGTTGCGTAAGCCTCTTTAACTTGTTGTGTAGCTTCTGTTGGGGGCTTCTCTTGAATGATTCCACGTAGGAAAGCCTCTAGAAAATCCGTTTCTAGACCTGCTCTTCCGAATAAAGCATTAAGGCTCGCAGAATCTGCTGGAAGATTGAAAAAATACCTGTAGATTGCCGGCTTCTCATCTTCAGGCCTCCGTAATAGATTTGTTAGGTTATATAGAGTAGGGCGTTCTGGGTACCGAATATCTTTCCTTGCGGACTCAACAGTAGACTTGGTATGGGCAAAGGATTGCTTATTATCGGTCTCGACTGGCGGAGCATTGACCGTAACGTCAAATTCTCGGGGAAGGGAATCCACAGTCTCTACGGGTATCTCATAACGTCGGTAAAGTTTACCAGCTACTTCATTCAGAGTTCTTGGGGCATTTATCCCGTCAGTGCTTGGCATCTTAACGCTGGATGCTTTGACGTCTTTGGCTGACAAGGTACGGTTCTCCTTCTCAGTGCGCTAGAGGACATAACAAGAAAATGTTAACAGCCAACAGCAAAAATGGAACCAATAGACCCACAGTAAGGTACCTTGTGCTTTTTGAGTTCCCAAGATAGAGTCCGCAGCCCATCTTTCACTTGCTGATTGTCGGGTGCAATATTCTGAGCGGTTAAGAGATCTATTGCAATATAATTTAACCCAAGTTAGTCACAGACTAGACAAGCTAATATATAAATTGTTTACCTCTGTTGGCTTCCTCAATATGGCCCAGATGCTTAAGAGAATCAGCACGTCTGAATAACGCTTTGACATTAGTAGAATCGAGCTCTAATGCCTTGGAACAGTCTTCTTTAGCCTCATTGTAGCGGCCTAACTTAAGTAAGGCTGCAGCACGATTCGTATAAAATACTGGCTGGGTAGAATCTAGATTTATCGCATCCGTATAATGTCGTTCAGCATTCCGAAAGTCTTGTTTGACAAAAGCCGAGTTTCCTAAACTAAAATATCAGACATCATATAGCAAAACTAAACAAAGACAGTCACTAACCTTCCAACTTTTTGGCCTCTGCTGCTTCCTTCGATTTAGTCGACATCCTTCAATCGGCGTAGAGTAAATACTCACGTTTTCATATGGCAACTTCAGAAATAGCGACTGGACATGTGTGATCTAATGTCAATTGCGACAAGAAAATCCTCGCTCGTAGCACTCCCAAAAAGGGGGCCAAGGTATACAACGCGATGAACTAACGGCTCTACAGAATATGTCTTCTTTTCATGACGCTAATACTACTTAAAATTAAATCTCTTACAATCATGGAATAGCAAACGATCTCCACGATTGCGGTTGTAGTTTGGCTGGTTGATGTTGTAGATCTCGGTTTTCCCAGACTCACATTTACTCAAGGCCCATAACTACTCGCGCGGTTGAGGGTTTGGGGTATCCGGAACCACAAGACAGTCACACACAAACGCAGATTGGGAGGACGCACGGAACAGACTCAAACAAAGTACTTTCAAGGCTCCATCACGACCTCAACCGTTTATACAACAACAACAAGAATAATAAACCAAGATGGGTGAGTTGAATTACTACAAGAATATTTATGTTAGAAGCATAAGCTAATTTATTGCGAATTTATAGCCGTGGGCAAGAATAAGCGACTCTCTAAAGGAAAGAAGGGATTAAAGAAGAAGGTCATCGACCCCTTTTCCCGAAAAGATTGGTTCAACATTAAGGCTCCCTCTGTGTTTGAGACCCGGGATGTCGGAAAGACTCTTGTAAACCGGTCAACTGGTCTTAAGAGCTCCAGTGATGCTCTTAAGGGCCGAATTGTCGAGGTTTCTTTGGCCGATCTCCAAGGTGGTTCTGAGGACCATGCCTTCCGAAAAGTCAAACTCCGAGTTGACGAAGTCCAGGGTAAGAGCCTTCTTACCAACTTCCATGGACTTGATTTCACTTCCGACAAACTTCGATCGCTTGTTCGCAAATGGCAAAGTCTTATTGAGGCCAATGTCACCGTCAAGACCACAGATGATTACATTCTCCGAATCTTTGTTATTGGTTTCACTAAGCGTGCCGCCAATCAAATTAAGAAGACTACATATGCTCAGAGTTCTCAGATCCGGGACATTCGAAAGAAGATGATCGAAATTGTTGAACGTCAAGCTACCAATGTCACCCTTGCTCAACTTACCAGCAAACTCATACCCGAGGTTATCGGACGGGAGATTGAGAAGGCCACTCGTGGAATCCATCCTTTACAAAATGTTCATGTCCGTAAAGTCAAACTCCTAAAGTCTCCTAAGTTTGATCTTGGCACTTTACTCTCCCTTCACGGAGAGGGTGCTGCCGGTGAAGAAAAGGGCGAGCCTGTTGACCGTGAATTCCAAGAACGTGTTCTTGAGGAAGTCTAAATGATGTATTAAAAGAATTTTCTTTCATTGGTTGTAATTTGTACATGCTAGCACTTTGAATAAAAAAAAAAAGCAAGAAAGGTTTCTAAAATTCCTGTAATAGATTTTATTGTAGCTGAATCTGAGTGATATATTATTTACGTATGGAGAGTGACAGATTAAAATGAAAATATTATTACCTTCTATTTCTACAGTTCTATATATGCAGAGTAGGGAAAAGGCCCTAGTATATGAAATGCACAACAAATTATTCTATACATCTTTCAAGCCATTTAAGAAATCTTCGACAATATGGACAAATTCGTCCGTTTTTTCAGATATAAGCCAATGTCCAGCATCTACATCCTTTAATATGAATTTCGGGAAAAATTGACCTATAACTGGTATCTTGTCATCCGACACGCTAAAAACAACGAGTTAGAGAGCACAAGTTGAAATTTTTTTTTTTGATTAGTTTACTTACTATGGAGATTTCGTCCCTCTTATGAAAAGACTCGGGCCTGTATAGCGAGATTCATTTGGATCAAATGGGAAATCGCCTAAAACGCCGAGAGACCTTGCGAGAATTCGGAGAGGGATCTGAAAGCCTATAGAACCGTCCTGATTACGCCTAACATTCATTAAGAGAAACTGCTGGACTGCAATGTTAGGCTCAGTTTGAGCCAAGTCATGGTATGCATCTTTGATATGATGGTAATGACGGTGTTCTATCCTTTCAAGAGCACTAATGTACTTTGGAAATTCAGAAGATAGCGCCGTATCGACAGGCGCGTTATCAACAGCAATCATTGCAGCTACTAGCTTTGGATGCCGTAGGCTCACTGCCATAGCAGTTTTTGCACCCCTGATTGGAACGATATCTCAGTATTATATATCTTTTTTAGCCATGATAAGCGACGCATACTCACATTGAATGCCCGAGAAGAACACATGGCGGAAGATGATGATCATGTATGAACCGTTCTAAGTCGGATGCCATGCTCGGATAGTCATGATGCTTTGTATGAGGGCTTCGACCGTGGTTACGTTGATCCTAGTCGCTAGTGTCAGCATATACACGACGCTTTTCATGTAAATACTTACAATAACATAGACATCTCTACCCGTATCTCTCGCAAAAATCCTACATGAAAGGCCATCAGCAACGAGGAATATATATGGCTACAGAAACCAGACTTACTTTGCGACTGTTCGATTATTCGATTTGGAGCCAAAAAGCCCATGGATAATAATCATGGGAGCTTCTTTCTCGGCAATCGATCGATCAGAACCCTTATAAACATCATACACTAGTCGAACTGTCGGAATATTCTCTTGCAAACCCAGCGATGAGAAGAAGGAGCTGTTTCGCAAGGGCCTTTGATTTATATAGACTGGTCTCCGGTAAATTGAATCCTTAACACTACACTTGGCCAATCCGCTTAGCCCATAACGAACTACCCCAGAGCTCATTCTTCTAAAGCGACAGAGAGCTCTCTAACTTCTGAATCTCTTCTTCTTTCCAAGGTCAATGGTGTTGTGCTAACTAACTGAGTTAATACCCAAATTACCGGGGTGAGCCGCATGGGTCCCATCGTCCATTCAGGTATCGACAAAATAAACCCAACACGCTTACTGACCTTGAATAGCTCTCTCTTCAACTGATTATGCCGATTGCTCCAACCTATTTAGCACGGGCTACACGGTCGTCCACATCTCCAATAGATGCTAGCCACCGTGTAATTCACCTATATCGGCGTCTCATTCGTTCCGTATGTTTGATTTACCACACTCTACTCTTTGCGAGTACTCTCTAAGATTGTCTAACTCGTGCTTTAGGTGCCATCTCTCTGTGACCTTTATGAACTAGACCAATCAGCGGCTACAGTTCGGACGAAAATTCGTCAGGAGTTTGAACGCCATCGATTTGTGAATGACGTTCCAGTCATTGACCTTCTATTAGCAAAGGGACAGATGGAATACCAGGTAACATAACTTTATAATGAGTGCTTGACAGTGTTCATATATATATGTGCTGACCAACCTTGATAGGAGGCTGCCAATTTTTGGAAGCAAGCCCCGCATCTTAAACGCATTTTTCAGGAATATGAGACTAGGTCGACCCCTCCTAAGTCTTTCCTCCATAGATTTTTGGATGTGAGTATGAGGTGTTATCTTGCCCTTATAAATTATACAGTAACCACTAACTCGTTTATAGGGAACCGCTTGAGCATATATACTGTGTGACATAACCAATCACTTCTATCGTCACTTTTTTGTACTAGAAGTCTCAAAATCTATTGAATACATTTCGGACTGAAGCTTTATTCTAATGGCGTACTTGATAGTCAATACATATACTACCCGTTATATTTAGATTCTGTAAATGAGCATTACAAGAAAGTATCGATAATGACATCGAATTAACGTGCATATTTCTCGAACGCATTTGCTTTATCAAAAAAAGATTGAATCCTTTTGAACAGGTATAAACATTCTAAAAACAAGAGTTTAGTCCCATGCGCCGGGTCCACTGATACTCTCGAGCCTTAAAGAATAGAATGTGCAATCCCCGCAAAAAGGAAGTGCCAACAAATTTATCATGTAAGAAGTATACAAAGCACTCATGTGGCTTGGTATGTCTGTACTGACGTATAGCATTCCAATTGTAATGAGTATCTCCGTCCAAGTGTATCATGCAAGAATGGCATGCGCTTGTCACTCCTCTCGTCATCTCTAGCTCGCCGTTTCAGTCCGCTCACAGGCAATAAGAAAATCTACTACTACAAAAAAAAATTTTATGTTATTATCAACTCTCCTTTTCTTTTACAATCTTCTCTTTTCCTTCTATGTTATTATCACCTCTCTTTTCTTTTACAATCTTTTCCCTTTCCTTTTATCTTTCCTTGTAACATGTTCTCTTTTGATCTGTGTACTAAGTAAATCAGAAAAAGAACGATCTCACAAAAGCATTGCATTACGGACAAAAAATAATTCAAATCGACAACAGCAGGACTCGAACCTGCGCCTCCAGAGGAGATTTGATGCGCACGAAGTATGATATTCGAGTCAAACGCCTTAACCGCTCGGCCATATTGTCAAGTGAAAGGAGTAACCCTTCTCAAATCTCCGCAGAATGTTCATCATAAAGGCAAAATCGATTTTTTTAAGCCCCGCCGCCATTTTTGCCCGTATCTGAGGGTTTAATGGTGAAAGAAGTATTTCATCGAAATATCCGAGCTCGGTTTCCTAGAATAGATTGAGTTGATACCCAGAAAAGCAATTATAAAGGACTCTATTGAATAAAAGAGAGAATTGATCTTAATCTACTTCTTGTATTTAGGTTGCTTTTGATTAACTACTGCGTACACATAGGAATTTAAATTTGACATAATCTAATATGTAGTCGTAAAAGTTGTGGCAGAGCTTGCGAAGCCGGACGGGCAAAGAAGGCCCCCATACAGGGGGAATTCTGACACCGCCGTAGAAACGACAACAACAATACAATTACACGAGACCAACAGATACAGCGCGATCAGGATTCACAGGGGCTTAAACCCCCAGAACCCACTAAAGAAGGTCATCCTCTACATGCCTGAATTAACAGCTCTTGGAACTGCTGCCTGAGAAGCGCACAAATTGGAAGGAATTGGCACTGCAACCTACTGGAGTCGAAAGCCGCCCTGGAGAAAACAAAACCGTGCGAAGCAGGAGGCCCACAAGAAAAAGACCAATGCACTACGACGGAACGTGCAAGCTGACATTTTCCAGCAATGGAACGAACAATACACAAAGTCGGAGATAGGACGACACTACCGCGCGGTAACCAATGACGGATTGTACAATGCGAAGCGCCCAAATCCTTTGCGGCATTTTCTTGCGACGAGCCCCAGAAAAGAACTTAGCCAGCTAGTCTAACTCCGAACTGGAGCCGGCAACTTTGGTGCATACTATCAGAAGATAGGTGTAACCACGAGAGAATACAACTGCCAATGCGGGACACTGGAAACTGCAGCACACATAATGACTGACTGTGCACGATATGAGAATCAGCGACTCATTCTTAGAAATGTCTCACCCGAACTGAGCCTGAAGGCCCTCCTAGACACCAGGAAAGGCCTCAAGGCGGTGGCTCAGTTCCTTGCCAACCTTCCGCCAATCTCCAATTAAGTGGTCAGTCTCATTTACGGCTACGATAGTTAGGGTTTTTGTCTCGCACAGAGTACCAGACAGCACTGTGACTGCCTAGTCTCTCGCAAGCTTTCCCCTGACTCTCCTCTAGGAGAGAAATCCAGCACCACTAAAGCAATTATGACAACCTACAAAATGCCGCTGAGCCTGCAACAGGCATATATAAGATACAGTCCTACTTTGTGTATTTCGTTTTGTGTATATTTGTATATCATTAATAGCTAGGTACATAGGACTCTAATATGATTTTACTACTACTAAGTAGAAACGACAAAAAAAAAAAAAGGCAGCAACGCTCGTAGAGGGCCCGCATTAGACCATATTCCTACTTTATGTGTTGCGTTTTGTGTATATTTGTATATCATTAATGGCTATGTACATAGGACTCAGATATAAATTATCTATCTATTTAACCACGGATGCACTGACAATGCTAGCATTAAAAATAACCTATATCCACCAGCGAAATCAAATCATGTCAATCCCAGTGATAGATATTCAGGGGGCATTGGCAATGTGCATCGAGACACGTTATGGCAGACAATACAAACTACGAGCTTCCACGCGAAGAGAATACACATCATGTTTTTCAACCAACCACCGCTCCCAGCCGCCCGGGGTCAAGTGGCCGGATTCTCCTTCGGGCCCAAACCAGAGCCAAAGACTTTCCTCGATTTATCCTACAGCCCGGTGGAATAAGGCGATCCAAGCTATAATGGAGTTACGCCCCAGAATTACCGCAACTATCAGATTGCCAGACCCTCGATATGGACACCACGCTTGGAAAACATAGCCTCGCGGTTTCCAGTAGTAATGAACAGCACGACTCTCTTGCCCTCAGATGTACCTTCGCCGTAGTAAATTATTGCACCCGACCGGATCATGAACTCCATATGCAAAACCTCTAGAGAAGGTAAGAATTGCCGACAAACCAAACCATCAGAGAGGAAACTGTAAAACGACGAGATCAGCCGAAAGAAGCTTTTCTTGCTCTGTCTTGATATCTTCCATAAGGGTGTCAGCTACCGTAGCTTCCTTAGTCAGTCGTTTTACTTTATTGGCTTTCAAAGAATATCCCATAGAACTTTTTTCACAGAAGTTACATAAGTTACACTTCGTCCATCAGTAGTGTAATTTTCGGGACACTCGAAGAACTTTCTACCATGGCTTTGATATCCCTCTTAAAAGGATCGAAAGCTTATGGATCTCTGCAATTTCCAAAATTTAACCATATAATACATTGACTAGCTCGGGGATATCTTGTGCAATCTCTTGCTATCCATGTCATTTATCCTAGTAGTGTAGGCTTATTTTCTTGGTCATTTTTTCGCTTCCCGCTTGGTAGCATTGAATGGAAATAGAGGAGTTGTAAAATTAATGATAAAAGGTTAATTACCCTATCTAACTGATAGTGGCCCACTTAGGAGGGTGGGCACAACAACTCGACCGATAAGACCAAACAATCTGTTGGTAAGTGGGCACAACATGGGCACATGCCCCAGATAAGGACCAACAAGGATAGCTATCATTGACTAGCAGTCTTTAGGCAAGATAAGATGAAACATAAGGAGCATGATCTGACAACCAATTTCTAGCATCGAAACGCCAATCAATTCATTAATTATTCTCAACACATGACCTTTTCTAAAGAGCAATCTGGTGATGCCTTCTACGTGCTACCGAGACCTTGTGTCTTAGGGGAAGGTCCCATCTATCGGGCTTCGGATCGGACTTTACATTATGTTGATTGTCTTGCATCTCCAAAAAACCCTCCACAACTTCATATCCTCCAGCTGAATGAAAAGGGCGATCCTGTCTATCCTTCTACCGACTTTTCTGTTGCTTCAACGGACAATATCTCCAAGAGCAAGCCTGGTCTAAGGGTCATACCTTTAGAGGATTCTGTTACGGTAATGTTTTTCCGTAAGGGAGTACCGGGCTCGTACATCTGCTTATACTACCAAGGTATTGCTTATATGGATGAATCTACGGGAAAATTGGATATTGTTAAAGAGATTATCCCCACGTCAGATCGTGGTATCAGAAGATTTAACGATGGAGCAGTGGATGCCAAGGGGCGACTTTGGGCTGCAGAAATTGATGTCAAAAAGCTCGCATTAGGAGCGGGTAACATTCCAGCAGAGCTGGGTGAGCCACTCGCACGTTTATGGCGCTACGACCCTCGGGATTCTTCTTGTGTACAAGTTGAGAGTGGTTTAGTTTGTGGCAATGGATTGGCCTGGAGCCCTGATAATACCAAGATGTATCTGAATGACTCTGCTGGCCAACTTATATATTCCTATGATTTTGATCTTGAAACTGGTGATATTTCCAACAAAAAGATCTTTTTCGATGCCCGTGGAACTTCTGACGAACCCGACGGGATGGTTGCTGAGTAAGTCTTTCAAATATAACTATTTCTATCATTGTTACTTACACATCTAGTACCGAGGGCAATTTATGGATCGCAATGTTTAACGGCGGTGGCGTAAAAGTTCTAAACTCCAACGGAGATTTAATCAAGTTTATTGAGACACCATGTAAAAGTCCTGCTTGCACTACATGGGGAGGGCCTGATAACAATATCCTTTATGTCGCATCCGGATATGATCGTTCCAAGGGACGTGTTGACAATGATCAAGGTGGACATCTTTTCAAGATCCCTACTCAGGCACATGGTCTTACTAAGAATGAATATGCAGGCTAGATATTATGTATTTACCTATTATTTACTCATGCAATCGTTCAAGTAGCTTTCAATGATATATGAATTTTCTATAAATGCTCGTAAACAGAGGCCGTACAATCTTAGTGTAAACAATGTATATTTATAAAAAAAGAAAGCCATTACGTACTGTATGGGACTTGTTTACAAAAATTAGTGTATACTTGTATACACCACGTCCTGTAATTCCCAACCCTTAAGTATTCCTAACCAACAATGGCCGACGTCGAGCCTACAGATACAAAACTTTACGCGTGCAAAGAGCCTGGATGCCATAAGAAATTTCAGAGGCGTGAGCATTTGGCACGCCATATTCGAAATCGTATGTGAATCTGTGTATAATGTTAAGAATTTTCTATTATTATTCTATTATGATTGTTATCAGTCTCCTGACTTCTCTTATCAGACATGCCAGATAAGGCTTATATCTGTGCGCAATGTCAAAAAAGGTTCTTTAGAAAAGACCTATATCAGCGACATGTCGATCGGCATAATAAAGGCATGTGGTATCGGCGTTCTGGGAATATGACTACTGGATCTCAATCAATTGGAACTACTCAACTTCCTGTAGCTTCTTCAGATCACCAAGATCAAGGTGATCATAGTCCATATCTAGATTCGAAACCTACAAAACTTGATGATCCTTCGGATTCTAAAAGGATTGCGAAGAGCGCTGAAGTGCCATTGGTTGCAAATAAGCAAATGTGCCAGACCTCATCATTTGATATAACAGAAAAACAAGCATTTCGGATACCTTCAGCAAGAGATGAAACGGTTCTTTCTGAATGTAGTGGCAATTCAGATGGTCGTTATGTTTCGGTGTTTGGAGATTCAGCAGCAGTCGAAGGCCCGTCATTCCTTAATGAGGATATCAGTTGGCTTTTTGACTTTCCTGAAGGCAGAACCGAAATGTTCAATTCTTTAAATGAAGAAATATTCAGAGGAAGTAAAACACCATCGCTTCCTCCAGAAAGAGATTTAGAAGATGTGGAATTGTCGTTGCCATCAGAAGACTTGTCAGAGGAAGCTAAGTGGCAGTTAACATCCTCTAAAATTGTAAGATATTTATTTGGAGTTTCAGGTGGATCACAAGGCTGTTCACCTATTGATGCATGCATCCTTCCTGAGCCTTACTATGAAAAGATTATAAATTCTGGATTTTTTGAGCCCTCGATTTTGCGATCTCATTTTTATCATTACTTTGAAAATTACCACGATCACTTTCCTATTCTACATGCGCCCAGTTTTCAGAAGAATCCACATGAAATACATCCGTTGCTTGTCGTTTCTATTGCTACTTTGGGTTCCGCATTCGGCCCTCCTGGTTATTACGAGGTTTCCGTCGAGCTTCATAATCGCTTGAGATGGTTGATTATGGGTTATAAAAAATTGATACCTCCTCCATTATGGATTCTTCAGAGTCTAGCACTCGTGCAGGCTTTTGAAAAAATGCTGTCCTCGAGATACCACCATGAGCTTGCAACAACTTTTCATGGAGCATTAGTATCCCTTTTGCGAAGAGGCCAAGTTTACGTGGTGGAACTTTCTGCTGCTGAACAGGAGCAGTCAGATCCACTAAATATTCGACAGCTATGGAAACAATGGATAGAGTTTGAATCAACTAAACGTCTTGTATATTTTGTCTTCATTATGGATGCTCAGCACACTGTGCTATTTGGCCATCGTCCAAGCATGTCCTCCAACGAAATTCAACTTGAACTTCCCTGTTCTGAAAGTATTTTTGAACTTTCTTCTCCATATGAATGGTGGCAGACGTATGGTGCATTTGGACATTCACAAGGTGAACCTTTATTTTTGACTGTTCTCAAATCACTGCTATATCAGCGGCCGCTGTCTGCTAGCTCTAGTCACTTTTCTAGATTAATTTTATTACATGGTCTCTACAGTATATCTTGGCAGGTTCAACATCATGATGCTGCCAGTTTTGGCATTATACAGGTTTCAAATGGGTCCGAACCTCGAGTTGGGGAGGAATGGAGAAAGATTTTATTAAAGGCCATCAAAACATGGTCATATAGCCTTTTCAGCCAACAATCACTATCCATTGAAGTCTGCAAGTCTCTTCATAAAATTCTATATGTCATGTTGCATCTTACACGTTCATGCCTTGTGGATATCCTTGTTTTCGCAGATTTCCCCTCTCTCGACGGTCGTCCTCTAGGCCAAAGAGATTTTGCGAGAGCTACTCATTCTGTTGGTCAATGGGCGGCATCACAGGATGCTTTAATATGTATTAGACATGCTTTAATGCTTATACAAGAAACTTTATTCCTTGGAAGTCAATTTTATGTGGAGGAGTTCTATGCCCACAAGAGGTCCCGTTACTCTGCTCGGCTTGACAAAGTAGCTTTTAGACCTTGGTGCTTGTTTGTATGCACTCTCACTGTCTGGGCGTATCTAAAAGTTACATGTGATGATGACGAGATTCCTTTAACCCAATTTGAAGCTGGCTCTTGGGTATTGACAGAGGAATTTTTGGCCACTACAATGCAAATGCTATCACAGATTCTAGACGGAGATGATGTGAACATAAAAATTAAAAAGCGTCTACTGCCAAGTTTAATAATGACTGTTGATGAGGCTCTTGCCGGTACAAGATGGGAAATGCTAGATCAGGCTCGTGATTGTCTGGGAAAATTATTGCATAGGTGTTAATTTGGTATTAATTTACGTTATTTTATATTTTTCTTTTTATAAGAATAGAATGTTCATCTAGATTCTAAGGTTTCAATGCATAATCACTTTTTTTCACACTTCTTTCTAGTTACAAACTCCGATATTTCAGATCAAAGCAGCTGTTAATTCAATTTCGATATCAGTACCAAGAGGCAGCTGATGCACCGCAACACATGTCCGAGCAGGCTTGATATCTCCAAAGTATTCCATATAGATTTCGTTGATCTTGGCAAAGTTATCTATATCCGTAAGAAAGACATTGACCTTTAATACTTCATTAATTGAGCTTCCTGCTTCTTCCAAAACAGCAGTCAAGTTTTTAAAAATTTGTCGCTGGAAATTTTGTTATCAGCTGGGTTTCATATAACTTTGATTCTTCTACTTTTGTTTTTACTTACTGCACGCAATGTGATATCGCCTTCAACTAGTTTATTTGTAGTGGGTTCAAGACCTACTTGTCCTGACAGAAAAACTGTGTTTTCATACTTTATAGCTTGTGAGTAGACTGGTAAAGGAGCAGGCGCATTCTTGGACGTGACGGGGATGCGGGAAGGCATAATGGCAATCAATATTTTTGCTTTTTCTTTTCAAAAGATGTAAAACTATTCTTATATAAGCTTGCGAAATCAAAATTCAGATTATTAGACATTATTTGTGGCTTTTTTTTGCTTCTCCGCTGCGATCTCGCAGCTGGAGCTGCTTGCTTAGTGTAAATCTATTATTGGGAGTTGAAATTGCTGCCCACTTTAGGCCCACTCAACACGCGGGTATGACTTGATCCTATCTTATCGGCAACAGCACCTATAGGTGGCCCTAAAGAGATATGGCTTATTCCAAATTTAATAAAACAACGGATAATATGTCTTTTAAAGAGGCATTTCCCATTCCGAGTGTCAAGCTTCACATAATACGACAAAAATGACTGTCTCTAGTCCAAATCCGCAGCCTCCTTATCCTCTTAGTAAAGAACTACTTCCTTTTATTGATCCTCAATATGTGGAATTCTACAACAAGTATATTATAGATCAGCAACAGGTCCACTATCAACCTGTGGAAGCATCTCGTGGCTCAGGACCCATTATTCCCGGTGGTGGTAAACCAATCGATATGGCTAGCATTACCGATTATGAAGCCGAACGTGTTGAGACAACTGGCCCACCTGTAAAGCTCCGAGTATTTGTCCCTCAAGGAAGTCCCCCAGATGGTGAAAAATGGGGTGTTCTTATTTATCTTCATG
Organism: Trigonopsis californica; assembly: GCA_030574475.1. NCBI lineage: Eukaryota > Fungi > Ascomycota > Trigonopsidomycetes > Trigonopsidales > Trigonopsidaceae > Trigonopsis > Trigonopsis californica. The sequence goes on from JAJMFC010000097.1 coordinate 24,907, forward strand.
GAGGTGGATGGGTTCTCGGAAACATTGGCACTGAAAATTCTCATTGCACCAACTGGGCTGATCGTGGAAAATGCATTGTAGTCTCTGTTGACTATAGATTAGCTCCTGAAGATGTATTCCCTGCTGCGGTCGATGATACATGGGAGGGATATCTCTGGATTTTGGCTAATGCTGATCGGCTTGGTTTTGATAAGAATAAGATAGCCGTTGGCGGTTCATCCGCTGGTGGTAACCTGAGTGCTGTCTTAACTCATATGATTACTGAGAGAAAACAAAAGGATCCTAACTTTGAGGGCCCCCAAATGATTTTTCAAATGCTCATTGTTCCAGTTTGTGATAACACTGCTACCGGTAAAACTTATGAAAGCTGGAAGGTTATGCAGAATACTGTAGCCTTACCTGCAGAGAAGATGATGTGGTACCGTTATAAGTATCTTCCAGATGATAGGACATGGAGTGATCCACGTGCTTCTCCTATATTTTATCCTGATGATTCCTTCAATTACTGTCCACCTGCCTTTTTTGCGCTTGCTGGATTGGATGTGTTAAGATCAGAAGGTCTTGCTTATGCAGATAAGCTCAGAGATCATGGCATCGAAACGACTGTCAAGATCTATAAAGGTGTACCCCATCCTGTTATGGCTATGGATGGTGTTCTTGATACGGGAAAGGAATTGGTTACAGATTGTTGTAAGGCGCTTTATTCAGCATTTCATGTTTAGATAATAAATATTAGTTAGTAAAGATATGTAGCTTTTAAATTTTAATACTATATCTGAGCTTATTATTATCATGGTTGCCATTAAATATTTGTCGGATTTTCCAACATTATATACAAAGTAGTCTACAAATTGGATAGAGCAACCAATTCTTCTCCTTCAAAAAAGTTTAAATTCTAAATAAAATTAATAAACAAGAAATGAGCAATAACAACTGTAAAGAGGACTCTAAATTAAGGCTAATGAGGTTAAAGAACTCTTCTATCAAATTAACTTGGTTCATTTTTACCACTAAAGATTATGTACAAGGTCACTTTATAGGTTACAACAAAAAAAGAAAAGGATGAAATATTATTCAGGTTTACTTTCTATCTAAACTTTGACAAACGATCCTTTCGCAGCTGAATCGTACATAGCCTGAAGGACCTTCATCAGTACTATCTCGTTAGGCCAGTCACAACTTAATATTTTGGAATCTGAGTCAGAATTTTCAACTCGTTCACAAAAACAAGTTAATTGTCGATAAAAGTATTCAATCGCACGCGATTTCTTGTTGCCATCTTGTGCGGAGAAGTTTGAATATCCGGCATTGTATCCCGCCCTAGCTTCTCGTAGATAGAGTGTCGCAGAAGAAGGATCCAAAAAAGCGTGAACAGTCCCATTTGTTCCGTAGATATCAATGGTCCAATCTTCGCACCATTGATTTGCCTCCCATGCAGTAAAATCCACAGATACATTTAGTGTGGGATATTCGAGGATCACCGAGCCAATGTCCTCCCTTGTCTTGCCCTGTTCAGTAGCTAATGTGCCAACTTTCATTACAACTTTATCCAGTTTTGGCTCTCCAAATAGATCATCATACATGACGACAGTTTTAAAGGCTTCTTTGGATTCTGGGAGAGGTCTAATGCTTGCACAGACTCTGTTGGGCAGCCCATATAGATCGACAACTTGCTCAATTGTGTGAGAACCATCAGTGTAAATAAAGCCTCCCAGCGTAGAATCGAGACGCTGCCATTTTTCAAACGAGGCTCCTGATGGAGTACCTCCATGAAAGTGAGCAGATGTGATCACTCCAAGACAACCAGAAGACTTAATTTCCCTTATATAGTCCATTGTATCGCTATAATGCATTTCCCAGCCAAATTCAACAACAATTTTAGGGTAATTACTTTGAATAAATGTTTCTAGGTCCAAAAGATCCTTAGGAAGAGCAGCACCAGGCTTCTCCAAAAAAAGGCCTTTGAGAGAATCTTTGCAGCTCATTCTAGCATAACGAGGAACATCATGATCTAGAGCATGAATAAAGCAAAGATCATAATCAATAGACGTAATAGAGTCTTTATCCAAGAATCTTTTGATTTCTGGTTCGCTTTGGGCAAACTTCTCGGCCGTCACTTCATCCTCGTCAAAGAACCCAACCAGTTGTAAAGTCGGAAAGCAATTCTTCAGAAGAGCAATCCTAGTCCACATATGAGGATGTTGGACCCCTAATAAGATAGCACGATGAACCGATTTTGTCTTAAATGGCTTAAGAGCCTGGTTTTCACCAGACCATTTGTGTGGGTGGTTATCGGAGGTTTTCGTCATAATTTACACAAAATCAATCCTCCGAGATGAAATTCGAAGAATGTCCCTTTATTAAACATCAAATCGGACATGTTGATAAAACCGAGCATTGTTGGAGCGGGTTGGACAAATCCCTTTCGGTCGATAATTGGGACTATCTTATCGCTAGATTTATCTTATCAATGGGAGTGGGCACCTTAAAAAGTTGTGCCCACCTTTTGGATGGGATAGCCCTGAACACCATCTCTCACTTCTGACTGCCCTCGATGATTTGTGACTCTAAGATGGAACGAAGCATCAAACGGGCACGATTACTTATCATTTAAAATTGATAAGAGTAAAGGTTATCTTGGAAGATTAGCATAGACTTATAAAACGACATGAAAATTTCCAGTTTATGAATCGTTGATTGACTAAGTTTTTAATTACTATGACAGATTACGAGAAGGCTGCTATGCCGTTAGAAAAGACTGTGGATGAGACTGATTCGATTCAAGAGGGAATAGTAGGACTTGATGCTAAGCTGTATCCTGTTCCTCAGCCTTATAAAATTGGATTTATCAAGATACCTAACTATTATTCTACCTTTACTCAAGTATTGCTTGTGGGCTTTGTCAATTTTCTCTCTGTTGGTAAGTACCCTTTAGGTCTTTTAATGATAGATAAGAGCCATGACTAATTAAGATACATATATAGGCATGTTCAACGTTCTTTCATCTCTGGGTGGTGCTGGTCAAGTAGATACCAAGACTGCTGATGATTCAAATACAATTCTATACTCTCTCTTTGCTTTCTTTGCTATCCTTGGAGGATCCGCTTATAATATTTTGGGTGCTCGAGTCACTTTGACATTAGGAAGTTTAGGTTATACTCTTTATGGTGCTTCTTTCTGGTGCTACAACTATACGGCTAATCGAGGCTTTGTACTTTTTGGGGGTGCAGCATGTGGTGTCGGTGCTGCTCTCCTCTGGGTCGCTTGTGGTGCCGTTATCATGTCTTATCCTACTGAAAAGGAGAAGGGACGGTTCGTTGCAATGTTCTTCTTCCTTTCTTTCCTTGGAGCAGTCATTGGCGGAATCATTCCTGTTGCTCAAAACGCAAATTCAACAGATGCTGGAAGTATCAATAATGGAACCTATTGTGCTCTTACTGTCTTGATGATTGTCTCTTCGTTGGTCTCTCTTTTTGTTGCACCGGTTGACAAGATTATTAGATCTGATGGAACCAAAGTTCTTGTCAATGCCCCCGCTTCTGTAATGAAGGAGGTAAAGAATACAATCTACACTCTAAGGACAGATTCTTGGTTCATTCTCTTTTTACCCTTTTCTATGGGTGCTCTTTTCTACATTCCCTATCAAGCAAACGATTTCAATTCCTATTTCTTCAATGTTCGAACCCGTTCATTGAATGGACTTTTATATGGTATCTCGCAATTGGTGGCATCAGTCTTATTTGGATTTTATCTTGATTTTCCAAAGATGAGCAGACGCGTTCGTGCTATAAGTGGCTGGCTAATCGTTCTTGTTGCTGTCGTAACAATCAATACTTGCGGTTATTTCCCTGCTGCTGAGACTCATCGTGGACAGACATATACACCAATAATGGACTGGACAGATAAGAATGCAGCTAAATATATAGCTCTATACTTTTTCTATGGCTGGCAAGATGGTATGTTCCAGGCCTATGCTTTTTGGGTAATGGGATCCTTATCAAATGATCCTCTCATTTTATCAACTTATGCTAGTTTCTATAAAGTTATGGGCGCCACTGGTGCTGCAATTGGTTTTGGTGTTGATGCCCTTAAGATTAGTTATATGCGAATGTTTGGATCTTACTATGGTGTGCTTCTCTTTGGTGCCTTGTGCTTGGGCCCTCTTGTCGTCTGCCGAGTCAAGAACAGCTCGCTGGAAGATGACCTTAAGGCAGCCGCTCAACAGGATCGTCTTGCCAAGGAAACTGTCTTGAGTCAAACCGCGGATAAGGATGAGGAGGCCTAGATGAGTTTTAGAATATATATATAATTGTTTTAGTTTTTTGCTTAGCGTTAATAGAATAATGATGTTGGAGCTAGACAATGCTCATTTTAATTCAAGCATGCAGTACGTAGAATTTCATTTAGTATTTCAAAAGGTCGATTACCAGTCATAGACTTAAAATATACTATATAAATCACCTTGAGCTTAAAATCATCCAACCGGCACCTGAACGCAGAACAAAGTCACTTGTCCAGTGTTATCACCCCTTTCGGTATTTATAATAAGTTTATATAAGCTAACAGGAAGAAGACCTATTAATTCCAAGCAATGAATGGATTGCTCTCCAGAATTTCAAAGTACTGTAAATCTGTATTTCTATCCCACGCTATGGCTCGAGAATTGATGTCTTTCCATTCTTTTTAGACAAGTTTGTGATTGTCTCAAAAATGCACCGGGATATCAGCAGTATACGCAGTCTTAAAATGATGACCTACGTATAAACATGAGTATCATCCTGAGCATAGATGTCCAATAAATTGAAAGGAAATGGACTGAGCTATGTATGTCACGCGGGAAGAAGAAATTTTGGTAATAGTTAAAGCTTTGAAGTCACGGCTTAATTGGAATCCCCAGCGGCACGAACTGATCACTATATTCAGCTACACTAGGAATTGCCTGGTAGATGCAGATCGTTGGATCCAGTTAGTGAATGTGAATCAGACAATAATTATCGACCTGGAAAACATAATAAAGCTAGCAATTGCCCTAATTCAGATCGAAGCGGGACAACTAAATACTGATAGTCCACCCGCAACGATAAGAGATGGCACAATTAGATTGTTAAGCTAGTTGGAGAATCATGCCGAGATCAATTCGAGGTTTTCCAGGCGTTTTGCTTCGGCGATGAGTTGGCGATGAGTTACTGAAAGAGGCAAGGTCGCAAATTTTAACCATAACTTTAATTTGCTAACATCCAAAAATCTTGAGCCGCACCATTCATTTTTCGAAGTTGTCAGCCAATTCAATGATCCTCATATACGATTTTATAGACGTGAAGTTATTACTGGAGCAATAAAATTCATCATGGATGGCGGAACAATGGGAGCAGGAATGTATGTATTTCTTTTCGGATGAGAGATATTCCAATAATGTAACTGGCTAATTAAATCTCAAGAGTTGCTGCAGTGGCTAGCAGTCTCATATTTTACCCAGGTAATTGAAATCATTTTGCTCTTACGCTCATGGCCTTGGTTAATAAACTATTCTTAGTTGATACTGCCCGAACGATAAGACAAGCCGATGCCGATAAGTATGGCAAGATACCGCTCCGCTATTACTGGCGAGGCGTCACGGTGACCATGACATTTACGGCTCCATTATTTGCGACATATTTAGTAGCTTATCGGAAAGGGAAAGAGTTGCTCAGCCCATATTTGGGAGAGAATACTACGGCTAATTATATGGGCAGCGGGTTGGTCGCACAGGTATATTCTGAAGGACAATCCCGTACTAGCACAAATTGCTAACTTCAATTTATGCAGCTGGCTATAAGTCCATTGTCGACGGCCGTGGAGGTACTGACCGTTAGAATGCAAATATTGGGTAAATCCAAAACTCATCAATCAGCATTAAGGTTAGGTCACGAGCTTTGGACCAAAGGAGAGCTTTTCAGAGGTTATTGGCTGGTAAGGTGCATAGTTTGGAAAAAGTAATGATTTCTGGTAGCTGACAATTGTAGGGCCTCGCGGTCTATGCCCCTCATTCCATGGTTTGGTGGTGGACATATGTATGTTCACTTATTCCTCCAATAGTCGAGATATCACGCTAACTCCAACAGGAGAAAATGAAAATAGGCGTTGATCATTTATCACAGAAAACTGGAAAAGATCTGAGTAATTACAAATACGGAATAGCTGCAGGACTCTCAGAAGTTACAGCCTCATTAGTGAGTAATTTTCTCGATGTCGTCAAGACTCGTCAAAGAGTCGCTACATCTGATGAGATGCATTCTCTTCGACCTACGGATTCTCAAAGTGCCTATCAAATTTCTAAAAACCTCATAAAGACTGATGGTTTCAAAGCTCCGTTTAGAGGCCTTACGGTACGCTTAGCGCAGACAATCCCTGCTGGAATGCTTTCAATGACTATAGTTGAAAAACTTAAGCCCGACAAGTCTTCTGAAAAACACAAGTTCTCCTAACACTACTATATTTTATCCGAAATGATACGTCTAGTATAATTTCTTGCCTGGACGAGCTCACGCTCGTAACTTGTTCCAGGGTTCAGCTTTCAAAAAGGTAGTTATCATTTTCAGCTTACTCAGAGAAGTTATAAAGAACTATGGCTTATTACTTTGGTTACATTTGGGAGAGTTACGTGAGAATGAACGACAACGTCATGTACTGTTTATCGGCTGTTGTTTCGTACATAGAGTCCATCTATTAAAAGATGATCTCATTCAACTTTCACTACCACTTTTTAGAAGCTACTATAATAATTTGTGGGATTTTTTTTTATCTAGAAATGACTATTTTATCTTGTTATAATGACATCTAATTAGACTCTATTATATGTTTATGTTTATGTTGAAATTGTTACAGTTATTAGGAGTGAAGCCCATACGTCTGGAAGAAGATCGTTCCCGAAAAGTAACTGTATTAAACGCTTTTTTTTTTCTCTAATGCTATGCTATAATAATTAAATAAATTTTATTTTTTGCCTAGACCAACTCACTGGTCACTCCTTTCTTAACCTTGGATGCTAGATAATTGACAACGCTATCTGAAACACTTTCAATGATATCTATATATTTGAATCGGATGCCTTGTTTTGCAAGTTGCTTGATAATCAATTGTCTATAAGGTTCAAACTTCATAAGGCCGCCGGTCAAGATCAGTGATGACGAAGATGGGGGGAGGACAACGTTATCGACCAATCTCAATATTGAGTTGACGAGATCGTGGCTGCAACCTTCCAGCAGAAGAATCGCGGCATTATCACGTTTATCAAATGCTAAAGAGGTTACAAGGCTAGCCAATTTTGAAACGTTGTTCTTGTAATCAGAACCGGCTGAAGAATCTTCGACCGGAAAAACTTTTGAAAGAAGCTGTAAGGGTGAGTTCAATGTATCAAAATACTTCAAGACTGCGAGTGATAAGCTATCAAGAGATGAGCTTCTTCCATATGCATTTGCAATCTGCAGTTTATCAATTGCATCCAATGTATGACGCAACGCTCGGCGACCGATATCATAAGCGCTTCCCTCGTCACCTAAAACATGACCCCAACCATGTGACCGAGCAAGGTATGAAATTGAATCATCATCGTTCCGTTTATAACTGCAAGCAATTGAGCCTGTACCGACAATCAATGCAATTGCAGTTTTGACATCCTGATGAGAATCCGCCTGGAAAGAGAGCAGATGAATGTCGCTAGAGATAGTTAAGGCCTCTGGGCTAACGCAGTCACTAAATAGTCGCTCAAGTCCTGTTTTGAGTGCTAAAGTCTCTGAATCACGATCTACCCCAGCAAACCCGCCCCAAACCTTTTCAAACTTGGGAAACATACCCACTTGAGGGTAGTATTTACTTGGTAACTGAGAGACGGCCATAAGAGTGGCTTGCTCAACCTGATAAAGGACTTTTTCCAAACCTACCGATAGTCTGCAAGACTGTTAGCATTAGTACACAAATAAGCTAAACACAAAGACATACATATTACAAGGACCAGCATAACCGCGGCCTAGGATTCCTGAGGGTGACGCAATACTAACGGCACATTTGGTACCACCTCCATCGAGAGCCAAACATAAAGGTTCGATAGCTCCTGAAGCCTGTTCTTCAGTTTCTGATGCGCTATCAGTAATTGCAGTACTATTACTAGCCGAGTCTGACTCAGTGTCAGTCTCGATCTTACTAAGAGCCCGACTTAAGACACCTCCAGTCTCTTCCAGATATAACTTGCTATCTTCGACACTCTTCCCTGTGGTACCCACTAGAATGGCTATTTTCAAACTTCCTCCACATGCGGCAAGCAATTGATCCAACACATCGTTGCTTGCTTCGCAGTCATCCAAAAAGACTGGAGTCATACTAATCTGGCCTGTTGCAAGGACAGGGTATATTGTAGAACCACAAATCATCCTGAGTATACGCCGAGATCGTAGTTTGAGTTTAAAATTTGTAGCTTGTAAATCTACCATAAGGTTATCATATGTCTTGCCTATCCGTATCATTACTCCAGTAGAAATCATGTTTAGAACCATTTTTGTCGCCGTGCCTGCCTTCAATCTTGTGCTTCCAGTAAGGACTTCAGGTCCAACCACTGCAGCTATGGAATAGTCGATACCAACCTTCTCCATTTCAGATCCACTGACGCAAGATACTCCTAACGTAGATAATCCCATCTTCTTAGCATAAGTCAAGGCCCCAACGACATAAGGAGTCCGACCAGAGGAGGCGATTCCAATTACCGAATCTAATTTAGGATCTAGCCCAAGTGCTTCAAGTTCCGCAACTGCACCGTCAAACTCATCCTCAACACCTTCTTGAGCAAATCGAATTGCTTTGTCTCCTCCAGCCATTAATGCAACAAACTGACCATGTGGAGCTGAAAATGTAGGAGGAATTTCCGAAGCATCCAAGACACCTAATCTTCCGCTAGTACCAGCTCCGAGATAGATTAATCGACCACCAGCCGAAATCTTGGGCGCCAACATATCAATAGCAGCTGATATAACAGGAATACATTTTTGGATCGCTTCATAAATACGAGAATCCTCATAGTTTATAATGTCGCAGATCTCTCGAGTTTTGAGGGACGACAAGTTTGACGTTGCCGAGTTACAACCTTCAGTTTCAAGTAGGTCAAGTGACATTTTTTTCAGCTCAGTTGTTTTCACCTCTAAAGCAAGAAATTGTCTACCATTCAACACTTATAAATCGAGCACAGTATAGGGATGTTAAATTGCTTGTAACGGGAGAAATGTTGTTTTCCGAAGCGAGATCCGAAGCGAGCCGTTTTGGGGCTCACTCTTCTAATCTAATCTAGCCGAGATCCTTTAGCCGGTTCTTTCTTTGGATTAACGTTTCGGATCATCTGTTTTACGGCCCTCTTGATAAGAGTAAAGATAACGTAACCAAATCATCTCGGACGGATTTCCAATAAGGATATATATCCAGCTTCAATCATCCTCAAAGGAGGGTTGACTGTGCAGAGATTCTATCCTTGGAAGTCAGAAAAGAGACTAACATATCAAAGAAAAATACTTGCAAATGTCTAGTGGAGAGAAAACTGAAATTGAGCAACCCTCAGTTGGATCTGTTACATCGTTCGATGCAACTTCAGATGAGAATGGAGTAGTTCTTTCTCTGGATGAAAAGAGAAAGCCATGGTGGTACAGGCTATACACTGATCCTTGGTTCCAAATCTCTTTAATATCATTGATTTGCTTTTGCTGTCCAGGGGTAAGTCTAACTTTTGGGGTTGTTTCTTTCTGACATGCGCTAATAATTGTTTAATAGATGTATAATGCTTTAAGTGGAATGGGAGGGTCTGGTCAAGTCGATGCCACAAATTCGGCTAATGCTACTGTTGCCCTGTTATCATGTACAGCTGGATCGGCTTTGTTTCTTGCCGCTCCACTTTTCAAATACTTGGGTCCTCGTTGGAGTTTACTTATTGGTGCTTGGACTTATGCCTTATATAGTGGCAGTCTATTGAACTACAATAGGACTCAGAATGGTGCATTTGTTATTGCTGCTGGAGCTATTTTGGGTATTGGAGCCGCATTTTTATGGATCGCTCAAGGCGCCATCATGATCTGCTATACAAGTGAAGAGACACGAGGCCGAGCTATTGCTCTTTTTTGGATTGTCTTCAACTTGGGAGGCGGCATCGGTTCATTAGCCAGTCTCGGTATCAACTATAACTCTCATGTAGGCACGGTTACTTCTTCAACATACATTGCTTACATTGTTATTATGATGTTTGGATGGGCCATCTCAATTTTAATCTGCCCTGCAGACAACTTATCCAAGAAGTATAAGGGCGTCGCAGTTGAAAAGGAATTGGAAACCAAAGTTTCCTTATCAAAACCTAAATTTTCAAATCTTCTTCATGATCTCAAGTATCTCGGAAGCGTTCTTCTGGATTGGAGAATTTTATGCTTAGTCCCTTTGTTTTATAATGCCAATATCTTCTATTCCTATCAACAGAATAGCATTAATGGTATGAATTTCAATATCCGCACAAGAGCTTTGAATTCTGCTCTTTACTGGATTGCTCAAATGTTTGGCGGTCTCATCATGGGAGCTACTGTGGACTATGCTGGCAAAACTCGTCGTACTCGTGCCATTGTTGGATGGGCTGTGCTGTTTGTCACTGGTTTTGCTATTTGGGGTGGTGGTTATAGTTTCCAAAAATGGTCTACTGCCCGCATTGCTTCAGGATTGAAACAGGATATCGACTTTACCGATGGAGGTAAAAAATATGTTGGACCCATGTTTTTATATATTTTTTATGGCTGTTACGATGCCTTCTGGCAGAGCTTTATTTATTGGCTCATTGGTGTTCGAACAACTGATCCCCAACAATCTGCCGTCTTAGTTGGACTTTACACCACATGTAAGGCTGCTGGAGGTGCTATGGCCTGGCGTATCAATGCCGAAAAGAAGACAGCTATGGTACAGTTTGCCATGAATTGGGGCCTGTGTATTGGCTGCTTGGTAGTTGCTTTACCGACTGTCCTTACTGTCAAGGAGAAGGAGGAGATTGTGGAACCTGAGGCGCAAACGGCTGCAAAGCTCAACCCCGAAGAAGCCGAAGTTTGATTTGATTTTGTAATTTAGAATTAATATATAAGGATGGTTTTGATTGGTATGAACTTTTTTCATTAGGTTAAAGTAAATCTATTTTTTCAATTTTTCAATTTGTTTTTAAATTGAATTTTACGCTTAAAAATAGAGAACATTCTATGTTTGGAATAGATAATCCAGATGCTTGATAAGCTTTGGTCTCTTAACTTTATTTTATATTTCTATATCCTAGAATTTTAACTATGCTCCTTTTTAATTTTAAATCCTTTGAAGTATCGCTATACTTTGTGGTACATTCCATAGGTGTCAAAAAAAAAAAATCAAAAAAAAAAAAGAAAAGTTATAATATCAGAACAAAGACTCAGCAAATTTCATTTAGGTATGTAAATCCTGTATTTATTCAACTAGTTACATGCAGATAGTCAATCCAATAGGATTTAAGAAGTAAAAAATAAAAGGAAAATAAACACACTTCACCGTCTCCTCATCTACGAACAAAACTCACCTCAGGCAGAAACCCATTGTCCCGGTCTTATCAGCTATTTTAGCATTATACCGTACTGGATGAGTAATCTAAGGGAGTTGGCTTATTAGACGGAAGCCTTATTGGTGTTCCCATCGACGCCGTTCGACCTTGTGACCTGACTACCGAAGCGAGTTCCGCAGAATTCTTACTTGTTTATCGTAACAATACGGCAACCGATATCCGGCTCCCCAACTCCCGCTATCTGAGAAATATTTGGCCAACTGAAAGATTCACTTGAATCTTTTTGGTCATTTGTACATATTATTTTCGATAAGCCATAGACGATTGGCTTGTCTTATCTTTGACAATCGGCAAGTACCGGAACTCGCTTAGTGGAGCTTATCGGACAACCCTCTTACCGGATTCCTAGCCCAATCTGTTGGATCTTTATTCCTTCGCACCGGCCAGCGATCTTATCAAACTTCTGAAACCTTTTTCAAAACTCAACAGTGTCGATGATGCTTTGTGAATGAAGTGGATAATCTACGATGCGATCCGTTACTGGCTGTCTACCTTGTCGCGCTAGGAAGGTAAGAGAACAATTCTTTGAAAGTGTCATCTACCTTTGAATCATTACAGATACTAACAGCTTACCGGCCAATTCAGGCGAGAGCCTTCATGGAGCTCGCCGAAGAGGTTATCGCTTGTTTAGATCAAATGTGATGAGACCCCAGGAGAGTGTAAAAATTGTGAAAGATACAAGGAAAAGTGTATCTATGTCTCCGGCAAGCTGGGTCGAGCCAACTTGAACAGTTTGACAGAGTCAACTGATGAAGAGCGATTAACGAAATGCGGCTACAAGCGGCGGCGAGGCCGACGATCATGTAATGAGTGTAAACGTGCCAAAAGCCGGTGCTCTGGACAATCTCCATGTGAGAGATGCGTATTGAGACAATTGCAATGTGTATACCTTAATTCAGGAACGCGGCCCACTTACGAGAGAAATGGAGGAGGATCAGCCAACAGGAATTCCAAGATAACAAAAGTAAGCTCTCGTGAGTCTATCTCAGAAACCAGGGAAACTTCTCGGTTCTCGGAAGAAACTGATAACGAAGCTTCAAACAATGCCTTGTGGAGTAGGAAACAGCCGACATCCGATGGATGTGCTGACTCGGATACCACCTTGGACTATCTCTTATCAGAGCAGCTTCCATCGATAACGGTGACTCTAAAATTGGTCGACTATTATTTTCGTTACGTTCACTCCGTTCGGTGCCTGGGCTTTATCCATGTGCCTTCGTTTATGGAACGGCTCCAAAGTGGATTGAATTCGCGATCTGAAGGTAATGCATTACTACATGTCATTTGTGCACTAGCTGCTCCTTTTTATGCTGCCGACAATGGAGGAAAATTCAGCTCTCCAAATGCTCCGCTTTATCATACTGGTCGTGGTTGGGCCAAGACTGCTCTGCAGATGATTCTTGGTGCATTTGGGCATATTTCCGTCAACTCATTGATGAGTTGCGTCTTATTACATGAGTATTATCTGAGGGTAGGGGAATATTCAGAGGCCTTCCTCACTTCTGGTCTCATCTTTCGCATGGTTCAAGTACTTCAACTTAATATCGAATATGATTTTAATATTCTATGCCAGGGTACGGAAAGACAATCTCTTGCACCTGCAACAAAAGAAAGTAGACGCCGATTAATGTGGGCCTGCTACTTATTGGATGCATTCATTGAAGTCGGAACAGACGAGCTACGATTAATATCACCGCAACATATCAGAGTGCAACTCCCTTGTGATGAGGAAAGATTTGTTCGCGATTTACCATGCGTTACTGAAACTCTTGAGTTTGGACATGTGTTATCCTTTGTTAAGCCTGAAGATCAAAAGGATGCATTTGCAAATATGGATATGAGAGCTTTCTATATCCGTATCTTATCTCTACGGGCCAAGATCTTGAGGTTTCAAAAATCTCTAGACTCTGCGCCTTGGGATTCAGCCTCAGAGTTTTTCAGATTGGAACAGGAACTATTGAATTATGAAAAGATGCTTCCCGTATCTTTAAGTCTGACCAAGGCTAATCAGTTCATTTATAAGAATTGCGGTCGTTCAATTTTATTCTATGAGCTGCATTTAATGATTAATCAGACGTTTTGCGATCTATATAGGCTTGGACTGCCAAAAATAATATATCCTTATAATTCGAATCAATGGATTCTTGAATCTGCTCCTAAGACATTCCTCAACAAATGTTCTGAAGTTTGCTGGCAACGGGCTGTCTATTCATCGCAATTGCTTTTTGAACTCTTCGAGCAAGATCCTCAATCACTTCTTGATATACCTATTGCAAATCACCTTCATGAGTTCAATCGGCTTATGATTGCTTCATTCCCGTCACAGCAATCGTCACTATCTGAAGAGGAAACTGGTAAATTTTATGATCTCGTACGATCCAATATCATGACATTAAACTTTCTTCGACTTTATTTTAATTGCGAGGCCTTCTATGCATCCTGTTTATTCCATGCTCGCGAGCATAACTTGATTGATATTTCGGATTTCCCTTCTTGCGAGCTTGTCGAACAGTCTATACATCGAGATTCGAATGACGCTAAAGGATTGCCTCCTCAATTCTCAGTTGACTATGTACTTAACTCTGTCGGGACATTCCCCCTTACAAGGCAAAAGGCTTTGGATCGGCATGCTCCACAGGATCGCAGCGAATTTATGTCAATCCATGCTATTACTTCCCAAAGTCCTTCGAATCATAGTCTGTATGAAGCGCCAAAGGCATCGAACGCTTCTATGACTTCTTTTAATCTTCTTCCATCTTCTGTTACCGGTTATCAGACGCAAAGCAGTGCCGTTTCTTCTACCGTTGCACCACAAACAATGCGTGCAAGCGACGATTTAAGCCGCCCAACGACTCTGGATGATAATTTTTGGCCGCGAGATAGCAATAAACTTGGTCCAAATAACGTCTTGGTTAATGGAATGTTTGACATGAATCAAATCTTTAATGGTTTATCCGATGAAAATCATCTATACTTTGAATCTTTTATATAGGACTTTTGCGTCTTGATTTAATATCCGAGACTTACTTTCCCTTGTACAGGTTGATGTTTTATCAAATTTTTCGGATGTTAACTTTAGTTTTCACATCTAGAAAACTTGAAGAAGAAGAAGAAGAAGAGGAAGAAGTATGCTGAAAGAAGCAACGCGAGGCTGGAACTGTTGAGTGTGTATTTCTTTCTCTCACGTTGCACAGGTTGTTTCTAATTGTCAGCCCATTGCTACAGCACGCTCTTTCTCGAACCACCCAATGGTCTAAAAACTTGTGAAATGTTGAACGAGTTTTGTCTTTGGTATTATCGAGATTACAAAATTTTGCTTTGTTTAGCATGTCATAGGACCGTCGAACCGGAGTAATTTATAGCTGTGGACCCTTTCCCGAGGAGGGAAAATGCACTCCTTACTACAGAGATGCGATTATAGAAGGTCGCCAGTACGGTCTATTCGGATGAAATTAAGTGTCAAATTCATGTTGGATTAGTGGTACTGATACAAGGCGTACACATTTAAAGTTGTCATGGAGCTCAGTAGTTAATGATATTTCCATGTAGGTAATTTATTGAAAACCAATGTAGAAGAACACGAGAAACCAAATTACACTTGCAATTATAGAAGACAAAATGCGTGCGCGACGCGTTCTCGCTCTTTCTCTTCATTTCTGATCCTTCTTCCCAGAACGAGCATGTGCTCAATAATAGCATTTGTTGGGTTCGCCCGTCAGTTCCCATTCCCGATTCTCACTTGGACTGACACACTTCAATATTCATCACTGTAATGTAACAACGCATGGTCATTAACAATAATGGGGAGATTAGATGATTACATCTAATCGTCAGTTATGTCACTCCACGAGATATGATCGAATAGGATTGATCCTGTGTTAGCTTCACACCTCAGTATTTTTTTGCGTTTCACAACATTCAACATTATATTTGCACAATCCTAAGATTATTCAGCGGATCGGAAAGGAACTGAGGAAATCTTGCATAGACTTTGACCCTTCCCTGCTACAACTCATCTTTCTCTTTCTCGCGGGACGAATACAACTCTGAATTACCCTGAACTAGTAAATCTACACTTTGCACATGACCAGAACTTTCAAGTTTACTGGAGAACAGGATCGTATATAGCACTGAATCGGTCTAAGGCCAGAACGAGCGGCAATTTTCAAAGGAAAGCCTGTTCATGGGCAACTTGATAGGGCTATGTCTAAAAGCATAATCTCACAGCCTCGACCATGTGACTTCACTTAATGCTGTATTAGCTGAAAATATTCGACGCCAGTTAACTGCACTGGGAGTAGGATGTCGTTAGATCAGATGAGTTAAAGTACGATAGCGGACGTCATTCAACTCGATATATTGTTGAGGATTGAGATCTATTTGAAAAAGCTGAATTTGACTAGTATTACGAGCGGGCGAGTAGCAGGGTTTTATCATGACCTCACAAGCTTTCCTGCTTTGTATAAAGGGCTGACAATACCTTGAATGCTAGATTATCCTGTCCTCCATCAACTAGAAGTTTTTTTTGTTCATTCGGCTATGCTCTCTTTAATCCCTTTTCTCACAGTTTGTGCTACCTTGGTAGCTAGCGCACCATTTGCAAAACGAGATCTCAGCGATGTAGACATTCTTCAATTTGCTTTAACGCTCGAGCATCTTGAAAATGTCTTTTACAAGTCGGGAGTAAGCTCTATAACGGAGCAGGAGTTCCTCGATGCCGGGTTCTCTGCAAGCTACTATAACAATTTATTATACGTGGTCCATAACGAGGAAGCTCATGTTCAATTGTTGACCAGTAGCTTAATGGAGAAAGGTGTTTCACCAGTACAAGCTTGCGAATACGAGTTTGGCTTTACTGATCCAAAGTCATTTATCACTCTTGCGTCGGTCCTAGAGGGTGTCGGGTCTGCTGCTTACCTTGGAGCTGCTTCAATGATATCGTCATCGGAATATCTTCATGTTGCTGGATCTATCTTAGTCACTGAAGCTTTACATACTGCTATTCATAGGAGTGCCTTGGGAAATGTGGTGGCCGGAAGCCCCTATGGGTCAGCGCTGGACCCCAACCAAATTTTCACGCTGGCTGCTTCATTCATAAAGTCATGTCCTAGTTCCAACTATTACGTTCCATTATCTACTTTTCCGAGTCTCAACGCTACACAAGGGGTTCCTGCCGCTCCAGGATCTACATTCACATTCTCCTCAGAGGTCATGCCAACAGACACCTTTTATGTGACTTTTGTTAATGGACTGATAGTTGAGAGCATGGATGCTTCCATTTCTGACGGAATGATTCAGACCACTATTCCGTCTTCCATTGGTGGGCAGTCTTATGCGTTCATTACTAATTCGAATGTTACTTCTTCATCCATCTCAGACTCTACAATTATATCTGGACCTGCAATACTTGAGGTAACACCACCCAGCCCAACTTTTGATGTCTCCTTACAATAAAAACTACTGTCATGGCCTTTTCTATAATACATGTACAATTAATCTTTCTTTGAAAATCCACATTCATAACCCCTAGGGTTTTTCTACGTAGATTATGATAGTATGTATGGGCTAATGAACATATACTGTATTATATGTTTATGTATTATATTCTACTATATGTTGATTGTTCGAAAAAATATATATCGTTATACTGTTATGTTGTGAATAATAAAAACTGGAAGACTATTTGAATACCCTTTAGAACTAGTTCTGCTAATCCGTTGTACTGTACTCAACGAATTGTATACAGCTTGTAGTTTTGTAAAAGGGTAAGGCTTACTTGGGAGAACCACTATCAAAACACGCTTGTATACAATTTGAGCTTCGCAATTTCAAGCGAAGCTGTACCCCATGGTGGATCAGGAAATTATTGATGCGTATCCTTTTGGAGAAGAATTGAAATTATTTCGCACCAGAGTTCATTCAAGTCGTAGTGACGAAAGCTTGCCTCTTCCAGCCTGTATAGATCAGCTCACAAGACAAGGTATGAAGCATATATATAATATAAATTTGATTCAAATAGTTATCTAACTCCTTATAGACGCCCAAAAGAACATTATTCATTTGAATCAGCCCAGGGCTATTGATCCAAAGCCCTCTGCAGTTTCCATTCCAATCAACCCTCCAAATGGATTGGAAAGCTCTGAATCTCTTGCAAAATTTTGTCTTTGGTACTCGCGAAGTCTTCGGATTCTTATTTGTTCTGCCTGCAACAGGACTGTCGATCCCGATAGTATCTTGTCTCATGGGAGATCGCATGGTCTTGTCAATAATGCGTAGGTTATTCCCTAAGAAATGCCCGCAACACAGCGATTTCCGGCGTTGAATTGGGAGTTTGACATCGGAGCAATGCCTATTCGGGTTAGACCGGAATCGCGGCATAGCAACGGAATCGGGCGGGACAGCAACGGGAGTGCGGCGGCGGTGAAGCTATGTAAGTAGGGTAACAGGAAAAACAAAATATTCTATGTAAGTAGGGTAACAGGAAAAACAAATATAGTAAGTAGGGTAACAGGAAAAACAAATATAGTAAGTAGGGTAACAGGAAAAACAAAAATATCTATGTAAGTAGGGTAACAGGAAAAACAAAAATATCTATGTAAGTAGGGTAACAGGAAAAACAAAAATATTCTATGTAAGTAGGGTAACAGGAAAAACAAAAATATCTATGTAAGTAGGGTAACGTAGAAGAAACATATACAAACGTAGAGAGTGTAACCAAATAGAAAAAACCACGATGGCGTATATATGCCGGCGAGAATTTTTAGGTGCAATAGAAAAGTATTTACGTGTAATAGAAGTAATATAATTTAGAGAGGCAGTATTTACGTTAGTATGTGTAGCGATATATTTATGATGGAGGTCTACGCCATGTGTAAGAAAGAATGGTGAGCCAATGGGACGCGTTTCCCACCACAACAACTCTCACGACACACACAACACAACAACCCCTCTGCACGATATCTCTGTGGCGGATGGTCAGAGGAAGAATATTTTGAGGCCAATCGAAAGCCACGGGTTGATAAGGTAGGAATATAAATTGGTGGTTGTTTTGATGATGTTTTGGAAGAGATACTGACGTTTGTGTTTACAGAGTCGCGCAGCCGAAATTCGCCAACGGCATAACTCTGTGGCGGATGGACATATGAGGGATATTTTGAGGCCAATCGAAAGCCACGGGCCGGTAAGGTAGGGATATAAATTGGTGGTTGTTTTGATGAAGTTTTGACAGAGATACTGACGTTTGTTTTTAGAGAGTCGCGCAGCCGAAATTCGCCAACGGCATATCTCTGTGGCGGATGGACATATGAGGGATATTTTGGGCTCATTTAAAAGCTACGGGTTGATAAGGTAGGAATATAAATTGGTGGTTGTTTTGATGATGTTTTGACAAAGATACTGACGATTGTTTTTAGAGCAATTCACCAACACCATATCTCTGTGACGGATGGTAGCGTAGGTTATTGCAGCAAAGTGACCTCGACCCAGGGTGCGCAAATTAGCTGCCTGATTGGGCCTAGCGCGAAGAGGCTGGGAACCGAGCCGGGAAGGGCGAGATTGGCATATACCGTGATGGTATAGAGCAGATTGGCGTATACCGTGATGGTGTAGAGCAGATTGGCGTATACCATGATGGTGTAGTGCAGATT